>APFE030591599.1:48901-89061 GCA_000404065.3 Pinus taeda | reverse complement strand
AATATGTAAACTATGTTGCTTAGTTCTTTTATGGCCATAGTTGGATGTGAGCCTTGGCTTGGTAACTTATTAAGTGGGATGAGTTGAGATTGGACATGAGTAGCCTAAGATGAGTTATAAGCAGTTCTTAACTGAACAAGGCATAGTCTAGCTGTAGTAATTGTAATTTGGTCAAGTTGTTTGATCTAGGTGGATATTGGTGGCCACCCGCCTATTCCACTTGGACCCCCACCATTGTTTCTTTTAGTTTTTCAATTTCCTTATTAGTAGCACAATTTACTATTTTTGGCATTTTTTCGGGTTTTGAACTTCCGAAGCCATTTTGAGGCCCTAAACGACATTTTTTGGGAAAACTAGGATCAACATGGTCATTGACCGATGTTGGTCATTCAAAAGTTATAGTCCTTAGATAGATATTTCTAAAGAGGTATTGTGCATGTCAAATGGAGATCGTATGCCAAAGTAACGACCCTGGGAGGTTGATGTACCAATTTACGCAAACGGGGCCCATAGTTTGGAACTTCACCTCCTAAGGTTAGGTTTTTGCATGTTTAGGGTTTTCCATTACTTCTCAATAATAAATAGGCCTTTGAGCCTCATTGTAACATAGTTCAAAGGCATGTAGCCTCCACATCTCTTCTAAAAGATAAGCTACCATTGCCCGAGCTAGTCTTATTTCCATTATGTTTGTAAGCATATTTCAGTATTTAATACTAATGAAATGAAGTGTTATTTCTACTGCATATTTGTATTTATGGTTATATTTGTAATTTTTTGTGTTCTTGTTTAAATCTGGATCATTGGTATCAGAGCGGACTGCTCTTTCTCTATTTTTCTTTGCATGTCCCCAACGAGGTCAAGATATAAGGAATTAGGGCTTGATCTGGTTGAACCTTTGCAAGATCAGCCTCACAAACCCCGAGGGCCACCCATGGGGGAAGAAAAGAAAGACAAGGGGGCAAGAGATCCTATCAAAATATTGCTCGAGGAGGCCCTCGAGAAAAAAAGGAATGCGATGATGGATAACTTTGCCTAGATCCTTCAACAATTTCCCACCAGCTGCGCATCCATATCCAACAGCCACTTTCGAGGCTCCACTCCTTTTGAGGTACAAGTAAACTTTGAGATTCCCATATTTGAGGGAAAAATAGATGCAAATGTTGTAGATAAATGGTTAAATCTATTAGAAGGATATTTTTTTGTTCATGATTTTTCTAACCAAGAAAATATTACTTTTTCTCTTCTCAAAGTTGCCCCCCATGTCAAGGACTAGTGGGAAACCTACTGTGAGTAGAAAGATGAAAGTACAATCTCACTTTTGTTAGATGCACCCACTTGGAATTCATTCAGGGATGCCATCAAGGAGCAATATTACCCTATCGAGAGATATGAGGATAAATACATAAAGTAGACAACGTTGCGGCAGGGAAGGGACCAAGATGTGCTTGAGTTTACCAATTTTTTTCATACCCTTCGCACGAAGTTGGGTATCAAGGATTCTGAGAAACATTTGGTACTCAAGTACCACAGCTACCTACACAGTACATCTAGGACAAGATGGAGTTTATGGACATCTCCTCGCTTAGCACGGTGTACCGATACATCGTCAAGATCGAGTAGAAGTTTAAACAGAAGAAGGGAGACTTTGGATCTGCGAATCTGAAGCAAGGTGTTATGATCCTATACCAATAGGTGTCATATTTCATGATTGACTTGTTGAGCTCTGTAATATGTTCATACCTTTCCTTGTTGCAAAGGTTTTCCATATTTTCAAAAAATAAAAAAATTTAAAAAATGTAAAGAGGGTATACCCTAAAAGAAAAATCAAAGGGTAAAAAGAATAAAATGGTCAAAAAAGTGAAAGAAATGAACCCCAAATAGAAATAGACCAGGAAAGTGTGCAAGTCCAAATGCCACTACTATTTCATCTTCTGTAATAAGTAATTGTGTGCAACTTGTTAACTTATGCCACAATTGATGAATAGTCAAACAGCGTAAGCTTGGCTAGTTCATATTTCCATTTCATGTCGTAGAGATAGAGAATAAATATCTGACCAAATTGTTTAATCTTGGCAGATGAGTAGATAGGTAGAGTAAATAAAAAGGAGCTCAATAGTTTAATATGAGCCCTTGGATGTAATAAGTGCAGACGTAGGTAGGCTTGCCATGTAAAATAAAAGGAGGATTTGATAAGGGTTTTCCAGTTTAAGTGCACCCAAATAAAGAAGGAAAAAATGTCAGGCTAAAGTAGATAGGGTAGGTAGATGATGTTGCAGAATGATACTTGTGATGAAAAATGTTTCTAAATGTGTTAACTTTTATTTTTATCACAAAGTGCAAGGCAGACATTTCACTTGCTGTAGTTCAAACAAGACAAGGTTAAATAACTAATTTCCATTCACAATTTTCCCTAAAAATATTTCACTAATCCCCCTGAAGTATTAAGGTCTTTGAAAAATCAAAGGGGCTCAGAGCATTTCTCTAACTTCTGGAGGGACCAGACCCTCGGCCCAATGATCTAAAAGCCTAAGTGCTCATAAATCATCCATCCATCATTCATGTCATCCCATAAAGTTTGCCTAAGTGAAAAAACCTATTTAAACTTAGGAAATGCATAATATTCCTCATAAAAACCCTTTTTCATTCTAAGCCTATGTTTAACTACAAAAGTCAATTGTTTTTATACTTAGTGCTTTCGTTTTATTTCATATTAATGATTAACACACATATTATATAAATCCCAAAAAAATATTCCTTTCCCGTATTATTAACTATATAAAAAACCCCGACATTTTATATATATCTCGTCCCAGGTTGAATACAGCCTTAATTGTCATTTAAATGAAGGATTAACGAGTTAATCTGTAGCTCGTTAAAACCTTAATTCCCCACCGCGCTATACGGGATTAATTAACCATTTGGGTTAATTAATAACCATTCCCCAACCAATCAAAATGCTCCTGAAACAATTAAAACACAGTTTATTACGTCGGGCCCGCGTATATTAAAACCCTGCCATCTCCAAAGCTCATTAGCGATCTGATCATCGCCTTTTCATCCAACGGTTGACGGTGATATCATGACCCCCCTGGTGACCGCACTTTAACTCGTGATCGCCAGGCAGTTTTCTGCCATACATCTGCCATGCGTCGCCCGTTCCATATGCTCACTTTCCCTCCGTCTAAAACCACCCGAATCCAAAAGCGGTGTGATCAAACCGCTTACTGCCCTCCACATAACGACAAAACATCCCATCATGCTTACGTCATCCCCTCAATAAATGCAAAAATACCCACCAAACTGAATTTCATTAAATAAATGATAAAACATGATTTCACTGTAATGCACTGCATCTAGCTCCCATGAAAAAATAACGACCAGTCGACTGTTTGAGCATTTAACCCACCACCTAGCCAAGAAACTCCAGCTTTGTGCTCGACAACCCGTCATTCAACCTACAATTACACAGTTTACCTCCTTAGTCTAGGTATTTACCCAATTTACTCTGCTACCCAACAATTTAAGTTTTCCACTGAGAATTTTACCAGGGAAGGCCAAATTCAAGTTAAAGACAGTCTGTAATTACCATAAAAGACTCCAAACTTCTGTTTAGTCCATTTTTCCCACAAGAAGCCTGAATTCCAGTTTGAATACACAAGAACTAAATATGGAAACTCCCATAGCCCTAAATGTCGTGCCCATGAACGCACCTCATAAAGACTTAGATTATCTACCATTGGCCGTCAAAGACTTTCAGATAAAGGATTTATCTGGTGATAGGAACCATATTCAAGCCTTTTGCCAAGTCAAGGATAGTCATCTAGATAATTCTGATATTTTTGGACTATGGGAATCCAACCTTCCCATGTATTTCCTCCCCTCAATTCATGTTTTCCCAGAGATAATTCATCATTGTTATGCCAACTATGACCCTGTCGATAGAGCAGTTATGTCCCCATCCCAAACTGTCCTTTTTCCCATAACTGCTAAATCTATCAATGAAATGATACAATTCCACTCCACTCAGCCCCTTGCTCCTCTTTCCCTGCGATATCTACTTGATAAAGCCCCTTAGTTATCTCAATCAGAGATAACCCGTATTGCTTAGATGTTCATGCTACCAAAGTATCATCCTACAGGCCCACCTCCCTATCTACAGACCTTTTTCACTGAAACTGACAAACTTGTTGTTGACATGATATCCCTGATCATGGGATTTAAAACCAGTGAATACGTTGATGATATTACCCTAGTGTTACTATCAATCTTCACTCCAGGACAGCCCCCTGCTATCAAATATGACTATGCCACTTTCATTGCCAATAAAATGCATGATCAATTCATGAATTTGGAAAGAGAAGGAGTTTTCAAATAAAGATCCTTTATATACCATCTTTTGTTATATCATCAACCAGATATCTTTCCTTTCCCTATCAGGAAATTGGAATCAAAAGGAAATCGAAGTTCTATGATCTTTTGGAGCTCAATCTTTCATAAAACTCTAGAGTCCCCTTATGCCTATAATGAATTCATTGACTTATTTGTAATCCAGCAACCTCTCTATTGATAGGTGTTTCCCCTCCTAGGATCAGTGGTGACATGAATAAAATTATCCAACTCTCTAAGCAGTACAGGGTAGGTGACTAGTACCTCTATCAAAATCACACAGAAATCAGAATGTATGGGTGTGAACTTTGCCCTTTCAAGTTGCCTAAATATGTGCCCATGAGATTGTTTGCACTAGAGTGTTTTAGACAAATTATCAATGCAGACTTAGTCCATTTTTGCAGTGCAAAGAAGAAAGCCCAGTTAAGAATAAAGAACTAGCTAGGACCTTTTGTCATCAATTCTAGAGATGCATGGCAAGAAGATGAAAAGATTTTAGAAGACCACCTTAGATTGAAGAAGAGTTTTTGGTGGGTGCCATATGACCCAAATAGTTTCATATGTGACAGAAGAACAAGAAACATGCTGTCAGTTTATATACATCATAGGATCCTAGAAATTGAATAGTTTGCAAATCAGGATGAATGGGTAGAAGGGACCCTAATAGAAGAAATTAGCGAGCAAGAAAAGATGGAAAATGCTATGAAAGATCTTGAAAAAACCCTTGACCTGGACTCATTTGGATAGGTATTATTCAAGCTGCCTTAAAAATCAGAAATTGGTACGTCTTGTGCTGGAACTTCTCAATAGTCTCCACAGGAAGCCAACATACCAGCTACATCCAAAGGCAAAGAAATAGAGACCACAAAGCAGCCTACAATGATAGATCAGCCTGCAAAGTCCAGAGAACAAAGTCAAGTGCAAATTCCTCCAGCCCAAACTAAAGTAGCGGAAATTCCAGCATTGCAAACTCCCCTAAATGAGGAAAGAAACAAAAAGAGGGATAAAGAAACCATCACACCTATCAGAGGACCAACAAAACAACCTGGAGAAAAGAGACAAAGACTAAATCCTTTGTCAGAAGAGGAAATAATTGAAGAAACTTTAAATAGCCAAAGAGAAGAAAGAGCTAGCCAACAAACTTTCATAGTAGGAGGAACATCTGCTAGCTCACAGATGTAAGAGTCAAAAAGACATCACAGTACAGAAGTGTCATCCCTTAAGCCACAAAGCAAACAGGACTCAGATATCAAAAAGACCTTCACAGAGATGAAGGGTAGAAATGATCCTGTAAGGCTTCAAATTTACAGTCAGTATTTGAAAATGGCCCCCACAAACTAGCAGAGATTAATGTCAGCCTATGAAATTAAAGAAGGAAAAATGTTGATGAGTTACTTTAAGCCAAAGGTGCAGCAACCCTAGTCAGCAGCAGATTACATTAGAACCAACTTGGAGGTCCTAGCCAAAGATATTCATCCTATGGACCAAATTGAACTCCACAAGCAAACTGGGGAAATGGAGTATTCCACACTGACTGACAAAGCAATGCTGGTCCACAAGTTACAAAATTCCTTGGATAATACAACTGCTCAATTAAATTTGGAGAAAGCCTCTTCTCTGTCCAAGGATAACTTAATCAAATCATTAGAATAGATCATTATTGGATTGGGACATGATCCCAAAGATGCTAAAGGCATAATGCACTAATTAAGAAAAAAGAGGAGGACATTTCCGCCCTAAGGAAACAACTGAAACTACCTCCTTCAAGCCATCCACAAACTACAGAAGTTATACAACAGAAATTTGAAGAGGATATGATGGACCTACTCTTGAAACTTAATGAAATATTAAATGATACAGAGCAAGCATTGGAAAAAGAACTAAAGGAAAATCAGGGAGAGTCGACCTCTCAACCTCCTAAGGTAATCCCCATAGTCTCAACTGTAGTTCCCTCTACACTTGAAACAGCATTAGCTCCAAATGTCCCAGCAGTCACAGCAGAGGTAATTACAGGTACATCAATAGTAGGTATAGCACTAGGTAGCAGTACTAATATGAGCACAGAAGAATTGATAAAGGCCATGGAATAATTGATATTACAGATTACAGAATTGAAACAAGTGAAAGAACAATTGGCTAAGGTAGAAAGGAATTATGATATCTCCAAAATAAGTGTTGTGGAGAAAACTAGGGAGATTAAAGCCTTAGAAAGCAAAGTAAAAACATTAGAACAAGAGCTCACTTTTGATAAGCCCTTGACAGAGATCAGGAAAATCCTTTGGGCTAATATCATTCAGTCTACAAATGAAATATGGCCATCAATCCAAGTAATCTATGAGAAGATCGACTTAGTGAAAACAGCCCATGGAGCAATTCAACAGACAAAAGCATAGTTAGGTAAAATGCCAGAGGAAGCCAATCAACTTATAATTTTTTTGAATAACAGAAACAGAGAACAGCTAGAAGTACTTGGCATCCCTGACAGAGCAGACACCATTTTGGAAATCAAAAGGGTTCTAACCAAGAGAACTTTAATGTAGAACTTAGAGAGAAGGTTCTAAGACATGCAAGTAGAAATCAATTCTTTTATGGAAAAATTCACAGTTTTGCAGAGTAAAGGGCTACTAATTCCTTTGGTCATTAATGATAAGTTAATGAAACACATTGATTATGTTGATAAATTGAATAAGTATGTTTGCAATCAAGCTAGCTCATCATCAAGTGCATCAGGAGTGAAAGAACTTCCCACAGGCCAAGTTTTCTATGACAGCTTAGAGAACTTATTCTACATTGAGCATGAGGTAAAGCACCTATTCACCATTCAGCCTAATTTTTTTCAGATATACAGAGAATGATGAAACTCTAAGGAAGCTTCAAAAGCACAAATTTCCATAGTAGAAATGGTGGGAAGATATGTTAGAAATTTTGTAAATTTACCTTTGGTAAATTGTAAATTTTGGGTTATTTACCTTGTTGAGATAAACAGAGATGAATAAAGGAGAATAGAGGTCAAAACAGGTCGAAGAGTATCAGAGCGGGTAAAGAGAATCAGTCAAATAGGGCAGCCAGCAAGAAGTTACTAAAGAAGACAGTAGCAAGCCAAATTAAAGGACCTGCCTCTAGCACACTCATCACAAATAGGAACAACACAACATCAGTTTGCTTTTATCCTACCTTCGAGACTAGTTGTCTTTATTTTCTTGTAAAAATGATTAGTCATCACTAGAATATATCTCACTCTGCTATGATATATTTTATGTAAAATATTTTGTATAAATATCCCCCTAATTGGAGTATTGGAGGTGGATTCATATACATTGTTGTAATACTGTTTTTTTGGAATAAAATGTCGATTGGATCAAATTTTTGTATGGCTTGCTGGATAAAGATTGAGGCAAAGGACTTTTTACAGATTTCTTGAATCAAACATCGGATCAATAAGTCCTCTATACCTTATGTTTTAAAGTTTTCCTTGTTTATTATATCACCTTTGTTTCACCTCTGAATGATAAACAAAAATGAGTAATTCAGAATATGCTTGATTGCACTCTATCTTCAAAAGTTATCATTTTCTATGTTTTCTTCTGAATTAGAATAAACAGTGAAATCTTAATTGCTCCTGTTTTCTAATTCTTCCACTTTGATTATTTATTAAAGAATACTTAATTGCTCTTTACTTGTAATCAATTCCAGTTCCATTTTTCAAATAAGTTGAAGAATTATTAACTACTCTTCACCCATTTTGAAACCATTCCATATATTTCAAAATCTTTATTTATTATATGTTTGAACATCTTTTCATGTGGAACCATCCTTTGTTAAGAAACAAAGTCCAGTAAATCCATCTTACTTGAATCCATTAGCCAATGGCCTAAACTACTAAGTCTTATCCCTTTGCTATTGAATCCCACCACCCAAACTCAAACAAACTCCTAAACTTCACAACTAGCCTAATATATTTAAAAAAACAAAACTAAAACTTAAAGAAAGAGCCCTCTCTAGATGCAGATTGGCTAGAATCTGTATCTAAAAGAGTGGTTTGTGGTTACCTCAGCCTCCTTTCCCTTTCTTACAACTTTGGGGAAAACCTGAGTGATAACACAAGGGAAATTTGCCTCCAAACCGTAGAACAAAGGAAAAAGCCAAGGTGAGGTGGCCCAGGACAACTCGGAAAAACCGCAAGAAAATAACAACATCGTGAAGCTGAAGAAGGACACGAGAAAGTGATGTGAGTTCCATAAGAGCTCCACTCACAACCCAAGTGCGTGTCGAGCTAAGTAGTCACTAGTGGCTAAGCTGAAGGCTTCAGAATTAGATGCATGTTCTGACTCTCAGTCAGAACCCGACAAGGGGAATGACAAAGGGAAGCATATTATCGATCTGGAGCCCAATGCCACTATTGCCACCACGAAGATCCAGAAGCAGGAACCTGAAGATCGAGAGGAGGAGGAGTGACTCTTTCGCTACCAGATGTGGGTAAAGGGTTTCCCACTACAGTTGAATGTCAACAGTGGGAGCCAAAAGAACCTCATTTCGGCATAGGTCGTGAAGTGGCGAGGCTTACCAACCATAGAAAAACCACAACCATACACCATTGGGTGGCTTCACCAAGGACGGGATCTTCACGTGAGCCAAAAGTGTTGCCCTACATACAACATCAATCCCTTCACGGATCAGGTATTATGTGTCGTTGCTCCCTTTGATGATTGTGATGTATTATTAGGCCAACCATACATGTGGAGCGACATGTTGTGTATGAGTCAAGGCCTTACGTTGTTATTGTTACTTTGGGAAATAAGTTGTACAGGATACCATAGGTGGCACCACCTAACTCCATCTCTTTGGTTACTGCAAAAAAATGCAGTAAGATGATTTCCAAAACTGGGAAATTTGTTTTCCTTATGATACGCCCTCAGGGAAGGAAGAAGACGGTGGCCACGACCTCCAGACACGGCCCCTCTACATGACAACAAGAAATGGACAAGGTCATGGAGAAGTACAAGGGCATCTTCACCTCCCCCACAGGGGTGCCTCTACATTGTTAAGTCAAGCGCTCCATCGATCTCACCAAAGATGCATCATTACCCAATGGACCAATCTATCAACGCTCTGTTATAGAGAATGATGAAATCAAGAGGTAGATTTAGGAGCTACTGCAAAAAGGTCACATCTGGTCAAGTTCATCACCCTGTGGGTGCTCGATCGTGTTGGTATAGAAGAAGGATGGGACGTGGAGACTTTGTATTGACTATCAGGTGCTAAACAAGATCACTGTCTGGAATAGGTACCCAATCCCATGGATTGATGACCTTCTAGACTGATCCAGATGGATATTGGTGGCCACCCACCAAGTCCACTTGGACCCCCACCATTATTTCTTTCAGCCTTTCATTTTCCTTAATTGTAGCACAGTTTACTATTTTTAGTAGTTTTTCGGGTCTTGAACTTCTGGAGCCATTTTGAGGCCCTAAACGACGTTTTTTTGGGAAAACTGGGAGCAGCATGGGTCCATGGACTGATGGACCAATCTTTCTCTTCCTAAAGTTGTAGTACTCGTATAGATCTTTCTAGCGAGATATTGTGCACGTCAAATAGAGATCGTATGCCAAAGTTACGACCATGGGAGGTTGATGTACCAATTTACCCAAACAGGGCCCACAATTTGGCGTTTCATCTTCTAGGGTTAGGTTTTTGGATGTTTAGGGTTTTCCATTGTTTCTCAACAATAAATAGGCCTTAGAGCATCATTGTAACACAGTTCAGAGACATGTAGCCACCACATCTCTTCTCAGAGATAAGCTACCATCGCCCTAGCTGGTTAATTTCCATGTCTGTTGTAAGCATATTTCAGTATTTTACATTAATGAAATGAAGTATTATTTCTGCTACATCTTTGTGTTTATGGTTATCTCTATAATTTCTTGCATTCCTATTTAAATCTAGATCAGTGGTATTAGAGTGGTTTGCTTTTTCTCTGTTTTTCTTTATATGTCCCCAACAAGGTCGGGATATAAGGAGTTAGGGCTTGAACTGGTTGAACCTTTGCAAGACCAGCCTTGCAAATGCCGACAGCCTCCCATGGTAGATGAAAAGAAAGATGAGGGGGTAGGAGATCCTATCAAAATCTTGCTCGAAGAAGCCCTCAAGCGACAAAGAAATGCGATGATGGACAGCTTTGCCCAGATCCTTTAGCGACTACCCAAGGGCAATGCATCGGCTTCCAAAAGTTACTCTAGAAATGCCACACTATTTAAGGTAACGATTGATTTTGAAATCCCCATATTCGAGGGTCAGATAGATGCAAATTCCATCGATAAATAGTTAAATATGCTAAAGGGTTATTTTTTTGTTCATGATTTTTCCAATCGAGAAAAGATTAATTTCACTCTTCTCAAAGTAGCCCCCCACGTTAAGGACTGGTGGGAAACCTACTGTGAGTAGAGGGATGAAAGTACAAGTTCATTATTTTCAGCCACACCAACTTGGAATTTATTCCGGGATGCCATCAAGGTGCAGTACTACTCTGTCATAAGCTACGAGGATCAATACATAAAGTGGACCATCTTGTGGCAAGGAAGGGACCAAGACGTGTCGTAGTTTACCAATATTTTCCATACCCTTCGCACAAAGTTGGGTATCAAGGATTCGAAGCAGCATTTTGTACTCAAATACCATGGTTGCCTACACAAGTACATCCAAGAAGAAATAGAATTCCTGAACATCTCCTTACTCGGCACGGCATACCGATATACCGTCAAGGTCGAGCAAAAGTTTAAATAGAAGAAGTGAGACTTTGGATCTGCGAATATGAAGCAAGGGAAAGGTGCCCCAAAACCACAGAACAAAGGGCAAAGCCAAGGTAGGGCAGCCCAAGACAACCCACCAAGGCTGTAAGCAAAGAACAGTGCCGCGAAGCCGAAAAAGGACACGGGAAAGTGGTGTGAGTTCCATAAGAGCTCCACTCACAACACAAGTGAGTGTCGGGCCAAGTATTGACTGGTAGTCGTGAAGTGGCTAGGCTTACTCACCACATCACATCCACAACCGTACACCATCGGGTGGCTTCACCAAGGACGAGATCTTTGTGTGAGCTAGCAGTGTCGTCTTCCATACAACAGCAAGCCCTTCACAGACGAGGTATTGTGCGACATTGCTCCCCTTGAAGTTTGTGATGTACTATTAGGACAACCATACTTTTGGAAGTGACATGCTATGTATGAATCAAGGCCCCATGTTGTTATTATTACTTTGGGAAATAAGTTGTATAGGATACGGAGGTAGCACCGCCTACCGCCATCTCTTTGGTTACTGCAAAACAATGCAGTAAGCTCATTTCCAAAACCAAGAATTTTGTTTTCCTAATGATATGCCCTCAAGGAAAGAAGAATATGGTGGCCACAACCTCCAGATAGGGCTCCTCCACATGACAAGTATAGATGGACAAGGTTGTGAAGGAGTACGAGGACATCTTCACCTCCCCTATAGGGGTTCCTCTACACTGTCAGTTCAAGCACTCCATCAATCTGACCCCAGGTGTGCCTTTTCCCAATGGGCCAATCTATCGGTGCTTCGTTCTGGAGAACGATGAAATCAAGAGGCAGATTCAAGAGCTCATGTAGAAAGGTCACATTTGTCCGATTTCATCACCCTATAGGAGCCTAATCATGTTGGTACAAAAGAAGGATGGGACTTAGAGACTCTATATTGACTATCGAGTGCTAAACAATATCATTGTTTGTAATAGGTACCCGATCCCATGGATTGATGACCTCCTGGAGCAACTGAAAGGGGCAAAATATTTCAGCAAGATTGATTTGAAGTCAGGATATCGCCAAGTACCAATTGAACTATCCGATGTGTGGAAGACTTCCTTCAAAGCCAAGGAGGGCCTTTTCGAATGGTTGGTTATGCCTTTTGGATTAACAAATGCTCCTGCAACCTTCATGAGGCTAATGGATGACATCTTGCAGCCATTCACCAACTCATTTGTAGTGGTATACTTGGATGACATCCTGATCTTCAGCAAGAGTTGGGAAGAGCACCTCCACCACATTCGACAGGTTCTCCAAACACTGCGGCAACATAAGTTATGTGCTAATTTGGAGAAATGCACTTTTGGCATGACTGAGGTTTAGTATCTGGGATACATTATTGATGAATAGGGGGTGCATGTGGATTTAGACAAGATACAAGTCATTTTGGATTGGCCATCTCCAACCACTCTGACAGATCTTTGTAGCTTTCTAGGTATTGCCAACTTCTACCACATGTTCGTGT
Source organism: Pinus taeda (assembly GCA_000404065.3). Classification (NCBI taxonomy): domain Eukaryota; kingdom Viridiplantae; phylum Streptophyta; class Pinopsida; order Pinales; family Pinaceae; genus Pinus; species Pinus taeda. The sequence goes on along the minus strand of APFE030591599.1, from coordinate 76,398 downwards.
TGGGATTTTCTCATATCACTTGGCCCCTGAGTCAAGTCACCAAGGGAGGAGCAAAAGCAAAATTATTTTGGTCTGAATCTCAACAAAAGGCATTCATAGAGTTGAAATATTTCCTCTGCTCGGCACTAATGCTCTCATTACCAGACTTGCACCAACCATTTGAGGTCGAGAGATGATGCCTCTGACTATGCTATTGGGGCAGTCCTTACTCAACATGGGCATCCAGTGGCATATCATAGTGAGAAACTTTCAGACACAGTCCGGAAGTATCCCACATATGACAAAGAGATGTATTCCAATGTGCAGGCCTACTGACAATGGAAGCACTACATTTTCGAGAAGGAAACGGTCATCCACACAGACCACCAACCCCTGCATTTCATACAGACCCAAGGGAAATTGCATAATGATTGACATCAAAAGTGGTCCACATACCTGCAACAATTCCATTTGAACAAGTATAAAAAGAGAAGCACCAATAATGTTGTAGATTGCCTAAGTCGACCACCGATCATGGCATTAACCACCGTTCTCAACTCTTGTGGGCACGAGACTTCTGATTAGCCACTTCTCTACAAAAGCAGCCCAGAATTTGGCCACGCATACCAGACACTCTTGGAGGGTCAGCATTTTCCATATTTTCATCTCCAAGATGCCCTATTATGCCACCTGTGTCACTTTTGTGTTCCTTCAAGCGGGTGTGCCAAGATGATTTGGGAAGCACAATACAGTTGGGTTACTGGGAATTTCGGGGTCGAGAAAATGGTGTTAGTATTGCAAAAGTATTTCTATTGGCCAAATCTTCAACGAGATGTCTGAAATTACATCAGATCATGCAATGCCTGCACCATTTCCAAACCAACCATCAAGAAGCAAGGCTTCTATATGCTGCTGCCTACCCCGAGTCAACCTTGGGAGTCCATCTCCATGGATTACATGTCAGGCCTTCCTTCCATTAAGCATGGAAATGACTGTGTTTTTTTGGTCGTCGACAGGTTCTTGAAGATGGCCATTATGGCGGCCTACAAGAAGAATATCACAGCAGAAGCCACTGCTAAACTCTTCTTTTAACAAGTGTGGGTACACTTTGGGATCCCATAGTCGATCATCTTAGATCGGGATAGTAGGTTCCTCAGTACATTTTTTTCCAGTCTCTGGCCAATGCTGGACGGCAAACTCGCTAAGTCCACAACCTTCCATCCTCAAATTGATGGCCAGACAGAGGTTGTCAACAAGATGATCATACACATTCTGCACATGTACAACTCCAAGCATCCACACACATGGGACGAGAGCCTCCCCTATGTTCAGCACAACTACAACCGAGCTCTCCACAACTCAACTGGCCATAGCCCTTTTCAGGTGGGCTTGGGATTCCAACCACTATGTCCCATTGATGTGGCCATGCCACTTGCAGCTACTCACATGAATTCAGCTCATGTCCTGTCCGAAACAGATAAGGCCACCAGCTTCATTGAGCACATCCAACATATTCACCAGTAGGTCCATGACATTCTGGAGAAATCAAATGCCAAGTACAAGAAGCAACATGATCAACATCGGGAGCCACACAAGTTTCAGGTGGGCGACAAAGTCTGGTTGCATTTGCAAAAATAATGCCTGACTGGAAACTATCGAAAACTCATGTCACTTCGATATGGTCCTTACACCATTACCAAGTGTTAGGCCCCTATACTACTAGTGTAACCCCTTATTGTTATTAGTACAACCCCCTTATTATATTTTTGTACCCGTGCAGTCCCCATATTGTTACTATTGTGTCCCATAGAAGCCCACTATTGATATTATTGTGCCCTTACATTATTATTGTTATGTCGACTCTAATTATATGATGACCCCTTAGACTCCTATATATGAAAGGAGGTCTTTTCATTTGTATCATCCAAGAATTGTTATTTGTGTAATGTAAAGGAGGTTTCCCCCTCGAAGAGGCTGAATTCTAAGGCGTTCAACTATCTTTTCTATCTTTTTGTGAGCTAGTTTCATAACATTTGGTATCAGAGCTTTGAATTCTAGGGTTTCGCTACTCCAAACAGGTCATCGTGGCATTTGCACTATAACTTTTTTTATACGATGTTTCAGATGCTAAAACAAAAACCCATTTGGGCAGAAATCGTTTTGAACTTCAGGTCTGAATTTTAGGGCTTTTCACGCTATATTTGCAGAGATATGATCTGAGGAATTTGGCATTTTTGTAGACTCCCGAATTACATTCCAAACAGGTGACCTAGGGAAAATAGTCATAAATTTTTTTTTTAGAATTAGATTGAAATTTCGTAAGAAGTTACAGAAAGAGAACAGATTGTAGTTTCCTATGTATATTTTTTAGACTCGAAGGTCAAAACAGTGACACGTGGCACTTCATACAAGTTCGCTCTTCTGAAAAGGCATATAATCAGGTTATCTTGGGAGATTGTGTATAAATCTTTCTTGGAGAATATAAATTTGATTAGACTGGTGGCATTGGAAAGAGGACACAAAGGGCTACTTCAGGTTGCTATTTTAGAACTATAAGAACCAAAATTACAGAGTTATAGTCATTTCAAGATCAAGCTCCTAAAATCAAGAAAATGCGATATGAGGAAGTTTGATGGCAAGGATCTGGTAAATTGGATACTTCAGATGGAGCAATATTTTGATCTACATCATGTACAACTATTACAAAAGGTATGTATTGCATCTTCATATTTAGAACTAGATCAATTTTTATGGTATAAAGGGCTTTGTTCTCGTAAACAACTTGTTACATGGTCAACTCTCACAGAGGAAATGATATCACATTATGAGGATACAAAGAGCAACACCTTCTTTAGAGCAACACCACAACAATTGGAAAGAGTAAAAGGGCTTTGTGACATAGTGGAAAGTAAAATTATGGCAACTTGGAAGTCTACCCCTTACAACTATAAAGATGGAAGTGTTTTTTCTCCTAGTCTTCCACAACCTACAAGGGTTACACCACAACAATTGGAAGAAAAAAGAGAAAAAGGGCTTTGTTACAATTGTGATAGAAAATGCACTAAAGGTCATATGTGTGCTGAGAAGAAATTATTTTACATAGAGTATGAAAAGGAGGAAGAAAAGGATTAAGGAAAAACAAAATAAGAGGATATACAGGAGGCAACAACCCCAGAGAAAGAAGAAATGAATCCGACCATATCTTGTAAAGCATTGGCAAGAATTACCACTCCTCAAACTCTCAAGATACAAGGACATATCAAGAAGAAAAAGGTTCAAGAAGTGAAAGATCACAACAAGAAAGAAGAAATGAATCCAACCATATCTTGTAATGCATTGGCCAGAATTACCACTCCTCAAACTAACCAGATAGAAGGACATATCAAGAAAAAAAATGTTAAAGAAGTGAAAGATCACATTGACCATCAAGAAATGAATCCAACCATATCTTGTAAAGAATTGGAAGAAACTACCACTCCTCAAACTCTCAAGATAGAAGGACATATCAAGGAGAAAAAGGTTCAAGCAGTGAAAGATCACATCAAGCATCAACAACAAGTTCTCCAACTTTTAAAGGATAATGCCACTTTGGTGCAGAATTGAATGAAATAACAAGTAGATCAACATCGCAATGAAAAACGTTTTGATGTAGGTGATTGGGTATTTTTATAGCTACATCTCAAGAAATCTATTTATGAGAAGGAAATGTTGGCAATACTACATGCACTTAAGAAATGGCGATCTTACCAAATGGGAAGACACTTCAAGGTAAAAATGGATCATGATAGTCTTAAATACTTTTTAGAACAACTATTATCTTTAGAAGAACAAAAAAAATGGGTCACAAATATGTTATGACTTTGACATCATCTATAGAAAAGGGAAGCAAAATTTTGTCACATATGCACTCTCAAGAAAGGATGAGGATGTGGAAGCATTGTTTTGTCCTATTTCTATTATCCAACTAGATTGGATAAACGAAGCAAGGGATGAATGGAAGAAGGATGAAGAAGTATGGCCACTTATTTAAAAGTTACAAAAGATCCCAATTCAAAAAATATTGCCAGAAATTGAAGAGGAAGGAAAAATCATATTGGAACCTAGAGTACTCATAGAAACAAGAACCCAACAGCTACGAAATCGATCAATTCAGAGTATCTCATCAAGTGGAAGAACTTACCACTGAAGATTCCACATGGGAGGACAAGAATTTTATACAGAAGCATTCAAGACTACTCAAGCGTTGAGGACAACACTTTTTTTAAGGAGAGGGGCATGTTAGGCCCCTATACTACTAGTGTAACCCCTTATTGTTATTAGTACAACCCCCTTATTATATTCTTGTACCCATGTAGTCCCATATTGTTACTATTTTGCCCCATATAAGCCCATTATTGTTATTATTGTGCCCTTACATTATTATTGTTATGTCGGCTCTAATTATATGATGACCCCTTAGACTCCTATATATAGAAAGGAGGTATTTTAATTTGTATCATCCAAGAATTGTTCATTTGTGTAATGTAAAGGAGGTTACCCCCTCGAAGAGGCTTAATTCTAAGGTGTTCAACTATCTTTTCTATCTTTTTGTGAGCTGGTTTCATAACACCAAGGTTGTGGGAGACAATGAATTTGAGCTCAGCATTCCCCCATTCCTTGGCCTGCACCCACTGTTCAATGTAGACAACCTTCGACGATACTTTCCACCATTATTAGACACATCTGACATTGTAGAACAGCTCACACACACAGAGTTAACTCCACATTTCATGGAACAAGCTGCAACTGATCAGACCATGGACACACAGATCAAGCACACTTGCCAGTAGAATATCCAATTGTATCGAGTTGTCAAAGCAGGCCAACTCCTTCACCAGGGCAAGTGGCTCACCAGGGACCAAGTTTAATAGAAGTTTCCTCATCTCATGGAGGAACTCAACACAATGGGGCCCATTGCTTCCTTGGGGGGGGAATGATCTAGGTGGATATTGGTGGCCACCCACCAAGTCCACTAGGACCCCCACCATTGTTTCTTTCAGCCTTTCAATTTCCTTAATTGTAGCACAGTTTACTATTTTTAGTAGTTTTTTAGGTCCTAAAATTTTGGAGCCGTTTTGAGGCCCTAAACGATGTTTTTTGGGAAAACCAGGAGAAACATGGGTCGATGGACTAATGTTTGTCTTCCAAAAGTTGTATTTCTCAAATATATCTTTCTAACAAGATATTGTGCACGTCAAACGGAGATCGTATGCCAAAGTTACGACCCTCGGAAGTTAATGTACCAATTTACCCAAACATGGCCCATAGTTTATCGTTTCATCTTCTAGGGTTAGGTTTTTGGATGTTTAGGGTTTTTCAATTATTTATCAACAATAAATAGGTCTTAGAGCCTCATTGTAACACAATTCAGAGGCATGTAGTTGCCACATCTCTTCTCAGAGATAAGCTAGCATCACTCTAGCTAGTTTATTTCCATTTCTGTTGTAAGCAAATTTCAGTATTTTACATTAATGAAATGAGGTATTATTTCACTGCATCTTTGTGTTTATGGTTATATCTATAATTTTTTGCACTCCTGTTTAAATCCAAATCATGGACTAACTCAAGGGGGGAAAATATTTCAACAAGATTGGCTTGAAGTCTGGATATCACCAGGTACCAATTGAACCCTCTGATGTGTGGAAGACTGCCTTCAAAGCCAAGGAGGGCATTTCAAATGGTTGGTTATGCTCTTTGGGTTGACGAATGCTCCTACAACCTTCATGAGGCTGATGGATGACATCTTGCAACCATTCACCAACTCATTTGTAGTGGTGTACTTGGATGACATCTTGATCTTCAGCCAAAGTCGGGAAGAGCACCTCCACCACATCCGACATGTTGTGGCAACACAAATTGTGTGCCAATTTGGAGAAATGCAATTTTGGCATGACCTAGGTTTAGTATCTAGAATACATTATTGATGAATGGGGGGTGCATTTGGATCCATTCAAGATCCAAGTCTTTCGGGATTGGCCAGCACCAACCACTCTGACAGAGCTAGGCAGCTTTTTGGGGCTTGCCAATTTCTACCGCAATTTCATGTTGGGATTCTCTCATATCACTTAGCCCTTGAGTCAAGTGACTAAGGGAGGAAAGAAAGCAAAATTATTTTGGTCTGAATCTCAACAGAAAGCATTCGTAGAGTTGAAACATTGCCTCTTCTCTACACCAGTTCTCACATTACCAAACTTGCAACATCCATTTTAGATCGAGACAGATGCCTCTGACTATTCTATTGAGGTAGTCCTTACTCAACAGGGGCATCCGGTGGCATATCACAGCGAGACACTTTCATACACAGTTTTGAAAGTATCCCACTTATAACAAAGAGATGTATTCCATTGTGCAAGCATGCTGACAATGGAAGCATTACATTTTGGGGAAGGAAATGGTCATCCACATAGACCACCAACCCCTGCAATTCATACAGATGCAAGGGAAGTTGCAAAATGATAGCCATCAGAAGTGGTGCACATACTTGCAACAGTTCCATTTGAATATCAAGTATAACAAGGGTAGCACCAATAATGTTGCAGACTACCTCAACCAACCACCGATCATGGCATTAACCACCATGCTCAACTCTTGTGGGCACGAGACTTTTGATTGGCCACTTCTCTACAAAAGCAACCTAGAATTCAGCCACACATACTAGACGCTCTTGGAGGGTCAGCATGTTCCATATTTTCGCCTCTAGGATGCCTTGTTATGCCACCTGGGACACCTTTGTGTTCCTTCAAGCGAGCATGCCAAGATGATTTGGGAAGCGCACTATAGTCAGGCCGCTAAGCGTTTCGGGGTTGAGAAAATGGTGGTAGTACTGCATAAGTATCTCTATTGGTTGAATCTTTGACGAGATGTCGGGAAGTACATCAGATCCTGCACTGCCTACGTCATTGCCAAACTGACCATCAAGAAGCATGACCTTTATGCTTTGATGCCTACTCCTAGTTGACCTTGGGAATCCATCTCCATGGATTATATGTCGAGCCTTCATTCTACTAAGCGTGGCAACAACTGTGTTTTTGTGGTCGTAGACAGATTCTCGAAGATGGTCAATATGGCAATCTGTAAGAAGAATATTACAACAGAAGCCACTACTAAACTCTTCTTTGAATGAGTGTGGGCACACTTTGGGATCCCACAATCTATCATCTCAGATCAGGACAACAAGTTCCTCAGTACATTTTGGTCTAGCCTCTGGTCAATGTTAGACACCAAGCTTACTAAGTCCATAGCTTTCCATCCCCAAATTGATGGCCAAACATAGGTCATCAACAGGATGATCGTACACATTATGCACATTTACAACTCAAAAAATCCATGCACATGGGATGAGAACCTCCCCTATGTCTAGCACAGTTATAACCAAGCTCTCCACAACTTGAATGGATGCATCCCTTTTCAGGTGGGCTTCGAATTCTAGCCACTATGTCACACTAATGTGGCCATACCATTTGCAGCTACCTAGATTAAGCTCATGTCTAGCCTGAAGTCGATAAGGCAAACAGCTTCATTGAGCACATCCAACATATCCACCAGCAAGTCCATGACATTTTGGAGAAACCAAATGCCAAGTACAAGCAGCAACATGATCAACATCAGGTGCAACACAAGTTTCAGGTGGGCAAAAAATTTTGGTTGCATTTACAAAAGGAACACGTTACTGGAGCCTATCGAAAACTCATGCCACTCTGATATGGTCCTTACACCATTACCAAGGTTGTGGGAGACAATGCATTTGATCTCAACATTCCCCCATTCCTTGGCCTGCACCCAGTGTTCAATGTGGACCACCTTCGACCATACTTCCCACCATTGTTGGACACATTAGACATTGTAGAACAACTCACACCTACAAAGTTAAATCCATATTGCATGGAAAAAACCACAACTAATCGAATCATGGACACACAGATCAATAACACCCGACAACAAAGGTTCCAACTATATCGAGTTGTCAAAGCAGGCCAACTCTTTCAATAGGGCAAATGGTTCACTAGGGACCAAGTTCAACAGAAGTTTCCTCATCTCATGGAGGAACTCAACGCAATGGGGACTATTGCTTCCTAAGTGGGGAGGAATGATCCAGGTGGATATTGGTGGCCACCCACCTATTCCACTTCGACCCCCACCATTGTTTCTTTTAGTTTTTCAGTTTCCTTATTTCTAGCCCAATTTAATATTTTTGAGGTCGTAAACGATATTTTTGGGGAACAATGGGACCAACATGGGTCACTGACTGAAGTTGATCAATCAAAAGTTCTACTCCTTAGATATATCTTTCTAAAGAGGTATTGTGCATGTCAAATGGAGATCATATGCCAAAGCTACGACCTCGTGAAGTTTTTTTACCAATTTACCCAAATGGGGCCCATAATTTGGCGCTTCATCTCCCAGGGTTAGGTTTTTGGATGTTTAGGGTTTTCCATTGTTTCCAATAATAAATAGGCCTTTAAACCTCATTGTAACATAGTTCAAAGGCATGTAGCTGCCACATCTCTTCTTAGATATAAGCTACCATCGCTCGAGCTAGTCTTATTTCCATTCTATTTGTAAGCATATTTCAGTGTTTGATATTAATGAAATGAAGTGTTATTTCTAGTGCATCTTTGCATTTATGGTTATATCTATAATTTGTTGCATTCTTGTTTAAATATGTATCATTGTTGTAATCGAGGCAAGACTTGGTTGGGTTCCCAATTCGCAAAAAAAGTAAAGGTAGTTGTGAGGGCATGATAGATAATGAGTGTCAGGGCATACCAATAAATGAAAAGGTGTGCTAACACATGTCAGACATTATAAATGCATTCTGAGGAGTGATAGGAAGTGGAATGGCGTCACAAGGGAGAAATAGGTCAAAATACATGGAAATGAATGAATAAGAGTGTGTGACAATGAGTGTCAACAAATTCTAGGTGTCTCAAGGACAAAGTATGTTAGAGAATTTCATAATAGAACTTTCAGGAGGCAAGCCTATGCTTGCAATAAGGGGTTGGAAAAAGCAGTTTCAAACAAAGGGAGACTTTGGGTTGGGCACAACACTATTTTTCCAATGACTTGGTTGGATTCCCAAGCCACAAAAAAAGTAAGCTATTTATGAGGACATGACAGCTATGGAGTGTCAAGGTGTGTCAGGGAATGCTAGGAAATACTAACACATGCTAGGAAGTTCCAAGGCGTGCTAGGCATGCCAAGACAAGCCAAGTCCTAAGGCATGCTAAGATGTGCTAGGTTCTAGGGTGTGGCACCATCACATGCTAGGGAGTGTTAGGGCCAAGTGCTAGGGAAACACAAGGGAGAACTAGTTTCAAATGCATGGAAATGAATGAATATGAGTGTGTAATAGGGAGTTCCAGAGATATCCAAGTGTGCTAAGGAGGGAGCGACAAGGTATGTTAGGTAGTGTCAAGGCATGCTAGAGTGTTAGAGAAGCATGCCAAGATGTGTGAAGAGCCAAGGTGTGCCAATGCTTGATAAGGAGTGTTAGTGAGTGTTAGGGAAACACAAGGGAGAGCTAGGTCAAAATGCATGGAAATGAATTAATAAGAGTGTGTGAGAGGGAGCGTTAGTGGATTCTAGGTGTGTTAAGGAGGGAGTGGCATGATATGCTAGTCAGCGCTAATGCATGCTAGAGTACCAGGGAAACATGCATCCAAGATGTGCCATGTTCCAGGGTGTGCCAATGTGTGCTAGGAAGTGGTAGGGAATGCCAAGGAAACATAAGGGAGCACCAGGTCAGATTAATGCATGGAAATGAATGAATGAGATTTTGTGACAAGAAGTGTCAATGAGTTCCAAATGTGCTAAGGTGTGAGTGAAAAGGTATGTTAGGTAGTTCTAAGGCATGCTGGAGGCCATGGTAACAAGCCAATATGTGCAAGGTTCTAAGGTGTGCCAATGCATGAAAGGGACTGTTAGGGATTTCCAGGGAAACATAAGGGAGCACTAGTTTCAAATGCATGGAAATGAATGAATAAGAGTGTGTGACAAGGAGTATCAACAAGTTCTAGGTGTGCTAAGGAGGGAGTGATAAGGTATGGTAGGTAGTGCCAAGGAATGCTAGAATGCTAGGGTGGCATGCCAAGATGTTTCAGTTGCTAGGGTGTGTTAATGTGTGCCGGGGAGTGTTAGGAGTGCCATGGAAACACAAGTGTGGTGAAGTAAAATTATAAGTGCGGAGACGAACGAATTCCTCTAGCTTGATAACGGGTCTAGCCACAATAGATACATTCTATGGAATATTTCCTTAGGTTAGAATTAATCAAGAGGGCCTACCTCTTGGTCCGCTTATCCTACTTGATTATGTCCTCGCTTTCTCACTCCAGCAATCTCTTGCTTCCTTCTTCAAGCTCCTGAAACAAGTAAACAACAAAAACACAAAAACATAATAATAGAAGACAAATTGCAATTCAACCTACTTAACAAGTCAAGAAACATTAAGCCATGAATATGTAATATTACAAAACAGGTAGGAAATCAATCGATAGTTGCATATATTAATATCAAAGAGAGATTACAACCTTTCATCTTGACGTTGCAGTCTTCCTCTGACAAGACCAGGTTCCCACACACTTCTGCTAGCATACCATGATGGCCTCAATCAACAATATTTTTAAGGCTCTTCCCTTTAGACTTCACTCCAAACAAAAACACGCTTCTCCCTCACACAACTAGATAGCTACAACTAGTAATAGCTTGCTTGGCTACTCCAAACCAAAATAACATCAACACTGAACCAAAAACTTTGCAACTACCTTGTGCTTGGGAAGAAGGGATGTTTATATAGGAAAAATGGATGGTAGATGGATCCTCTTCTCATGGGGGAAGGTCTTATCCCTTGAGGTGGTTCCATCATTATAGGGGAAAGGAGCCCAAACTATCACCCTCAACCCCATCCGGCCAAACCATTTACCAGACTTTCGTTACGAAGCTTCTAGAGCTAGAGGCTTCGCCTCTAATTTAAAAAACTTTAAATAACAGGACCAGTGCGACTAGAACACAGCTCAGTCACTCTGGTCGGCACGGGGGAGACAAAGGCCATTAGCGTCAGTCTTGTAAACTGGGCAAAACAGAAGTTTCAGGGGAGATGGTGCAAAAGGGAATTGATCTGCTCATGAAGAGGGACACAATGGGAGTTTCTTCATGAAGGAAAATCATGCAAGGTTCATTGTATAGGTCCTCCAGGATCAAGGAATAGGGAGTACAGGGACAGAGACAAAATGTTGTGTAACAGATGCCCCCTAAAGCGTGAAGGCCGAGCTGGAGTGAGGGATGAAATGCTTTATAAATCAGTGTGGGGAACCAGTCTACCATCGAAAAACCTACAAGCAAGTATAGATACATATACATTAACTGAGATCTCTGTCAAATGATACATGAATCAGTGCGGGGATGGATGTAGCCTTCCAAAGAATGATCATGTAAATAGATCCAAGTATGGGTGCAGCCATCCATCAAGGAGGATCATAATGAAACCAAGGCATGGTCGCAGGCATCTAATAATGAGAAGGATCACATGTGATAACTCTTGGTCTGATCATAGCCAGCCATCTAAAAGAGACATGCATATCATCATAACCATGTCACACTACTTCGCAACCTAGACTTTTTTATCTAAGTCTAGGGTCTTGCGCTCCAACACGATCCAACCAAAGTATAGATTCTAACATGTGAATATATGTGTTGACGTAGAACATGCTAGAAAGTCGCTTGATTACCAGTCAATGATGTAAATTGTTAACAAGTGTGAGAGAAACCACCAATAATGACAATGGTCCTCAAGGTACTATCAGCACAATCCATGGAATGTGAATAGAGGAACTGAAGTCAAACGCCTGTGAAATCACTCAATCGAAAGACAATGATGTGAACTTGTCGTCAAGTGTGAAGAACTTTCCATTAGGGCATGCAAGCTCTAAGGTATTGGAAGGGAGTCTCTTGGTCAAATTTTTAGATAATGAGTTGAAGTCGATGGAAAGCAACCGTGTCAAAGGAGGGCCATTATAAATCCCACATCATCGACGTGAGACGAGAGGATGCAAAATTATTTTGGATGATAAAGAGAATTCGAGGTAAGTGTAACTGCAGAAGCACAACTGTTGAACATATCGGCGACACAACTGGAAGTTTGGCATTTTTTGGATCCATGGGATCGATGGTCTTGATGACGTGGTAGAGATCAAAATGGAAGGCAAAAATGAATGGCCCAAACCCAGGGAGGTCAACAATACAAAGGAGGATGTCCCAACCTGACACGAAGCAAAAAGTGTCATGTTCAAGAGTGAGTTGCCAACACAACTGATAGATTTCCAAATTTTCCCCCCACGATTTCTTGCAAGTACCCCAATTATTTTTTAATCGCAAGCTTGAAGGGGATAGCATATGCTTGCATTGTAAGTTCATCCTTCAGACAAATCCAACCTAGTAAGTTTAACGAGCCCCAGGAAGGAGAAGCTCATGTTCATCATGGTGACGATTTTGATGTCATTTAATCGTTTAACAAGTTCGACAAAGGTGTAACTCAATATCTTTTTCATGTTTAGAGAGTTTTAAAAAGACACATAAAAGAAAACTCCACATGGTCCCTTTTCGTACGTTTGTGTCTCTTGAGCCCGAAAAGGTAGAAAACAATACTTGAGAGAACCACTTGACCATTTCAATCAAGGAGTACCTTTTTCGTAAATAGTGCCTCCCAGCCTGAAAAAAGGGTAAAATTATACTGGGCGCACGACATTTCACATCCATTAACGAGTTTGAAATGACAAGGGCTCGGCCATCTTTTCGTTTTTAAAGGGTCAGAAAAGAGCTGAAATCGGACCCCCCATTTTATTCTCTTTTACGAGTCAAAAAGGGAAAAATAATCAGTGACCTTTTCATTTTCTACAAGTCAGAAAAGAGCTTAAAGGTGACTCGCCCTAGAGTAACGAGTGGTATAAAGGGTAGAAACTAGTTCCAACAATGGTGGAACTACTAAAAACATGTAATGGTCAAGAGGCTGGCTAATAAAACCATTCATCATTGTGGTTCCTCAGGAAAGAAAAAACAACCAAGTGAAATCATATGATCGGCCAAAGAGATGGTGGCAATGGAAAGCAACCAAGGCTCGTCTAGCATAACTTAGCTAATAAAAATGCAATCACAAGATTTAAATTGGGCATGGATTCATTTTTACACAATTTTGAACCATGGAGAAATCTGCTTGGATTCGGTTTCATGTTTACACAAGCTTGAAATGAAAAACTATGCTTTTTATAAGTTTGCATGCCCCCCAACATAATGACTCAATCGAGGTACATGCCCCCCAAGCTTCATTTCAATCAACTAGGTGGATGGAATGAAGGTTCACTTTCGAGTTCTTAGAAAGGCTCGACTGGGATTTTATGAGATCTTAATCAAAGACCAGATTTGAAAAAGGGAGATATTTCATTTTTTAATGAGGTTGACACAGTAAAAGAACTATCCTCAAGACCCTTGTTTCATTTTTTAACGAGCTTGACACAAGACAAAGAACTATGCTCACACCGTTTGTTTCATTTTTTAATGATGTTGACACAAGACCAAGAACTATCCTCAAGACTCCTTGCTTCATTTTTTAACGAGGTTGACACAAGACCAAGAACTATCCTCATACAGCTGATCATGGACCATATGAGAACATGGCCCCCAAGAGGTCCTCATTAGACGAGAGAACTATGCCCTGGGAGGAATACATGTCAACTGGTACCAATGACAGATCAGGTTCCAATGCTCCCAGTGCATAATGTACTATACCATTTGCATGATCATCAGCAGATGTGGAGATGGAATAGGTAGCCACATAATTGAACTATGGTAGTGAAGGTATTGCTTCCAAACAATATCTGATAGGGGATGATGGTTTCAAAGGAGGCATCTGGTGACCAATGAACGATAGTTGATCAATAATCACAATTCTCCCTTCGTGCAGAAAACAAACCACACGAAAAAGTGAAGAAACAAGATCTCCCATGACATAAACATAGTCGCATCCAAGGAGAAGATTGAAATATAAAGGACCTTGGACTACCATCACATTTATATAGATGGTCTTTCCTCCCAAAGTAATAGGGAACTTTGGAAGGATCCCTAAAGCTTGACTGGTTCCTTCGCTGAAAGCCAACATATTCTGGGTGACAAGCACAAGTTGTGGGGAGCCCAATGCTTTCCAAGTAGTAGAAGACATGATTCTAACCGATGCGCCTTCATCTAATATAGTGCCATGTACTACCATATTATAGGCTTTTACTATGATCTGGAAAGGCACATAAGATGGGAGGTAGAAAGTAGTCAAGTGACTCCAATCGAAAGAAACGACAGAACTACTTGGTGGGGGCATCATATGATTTCCCCCATGTTGTACAGGAATAGGAGAAGGACTCTCCTGAACAACTAGGACGGGAGGGTCACTCTTCAATTCATAAGAATATGAGGAGACAAGAAGAACATGAGAAGTATGATCACTACTCTCTTTGGGAATAGAGTGAACAACTGAAGGGAGAGGCAAGTCAACACTCTTTTTGACCAATGGTTGGTTGGGAACAAACACAAGAGAGTCATGCTCAAGAAGAGCAGGATGGGCAAGAGATGAATTTGAGTTAATCTCTTTACCAACTGGGAGAGGGCTAGAAGAAAGCCTCTGATAACCAACAAGAAGTTGGGGTTGAGGAGCTGCAAGGTTTTCGAAAACTTTGGAAGCTTTATCCATAAGAGGACAAAGTTGAAAAAGATGTTGTCCTTCACATAACTTATAAGGGAATCTAATCTTCCCTTTCTTCTTACCATTGCTAACCGAGGGTGTAGCATTAACATGATCTCCAGAGGTCGATGGGGATGGTCAGTCCAGATTTTGAGACATACCTCTAAGACTCTTGAAATACTAGGACAGTCTCGAAGGAGATGGTCACCCTTACATAGCCTACAAGGGAATTTTACCTTTCGTGGAGGATTGGAAGGTTTGTCTATGGGAGGTGCATTTGGAGTAACAACTGTATGGTTGGCCTCTCACTTATCTGACTTCTTCTTCTTCGTCTTCTTCATCTTCGTCTTCTTCTTATTAGCCTCATGGTTACTGGATTTGAAACTTTCATCAGGTGAAGTAGAAGAAGAGGGTGAAGAAATAGGGGAAAAAGGCGATGGGTCAACCTTAGAATCATCGTGACGTGATTCGAATGAAGGGGACACTTGGATAGGATTCGAGACACTCGGGACCACCGAGGTTGAAAACAACTAGATAGGTAATCCAATGGTTAACCCATGAAGGGACAACGTTACCATATAAGGAACACTAGCATTTCCAAAAGAAGGAAAAGGACTAGGATTCCCATCTGAGGGGAACCTTTGAATGGTAGACCCTAGAAATGATGCCATTGGAATTGACCCTAAAGAATCACTAAGGAAGATAACTTTAACTAGGAATATTTCGTGGGTAGTTAATTTTAAGACACTGAAACAAAACTTTGCCTTTTCATATTTTAAGAGTCAAGAAAAGGATGAAAGGTGACTCTAGTCACTTTCGGAATTAACAAGTTCGAAAGGACAAGTGCTTGATGATATTTTAAATTTAACAAGTCAAAAATACCAAAATGACTACTCTGGATAATCTAGGCAAAAGGATTACAAGGTAATCGTGAACCGCAGAATACCTCCTGGCGAACCGAAAAGTACAAACAGGAAATCTGCCCAAATGTTGTGTTTGGTGTATCATGTTTACAAGGTGACGGACTCGGCTTCCTATGGATAAAGGATTGTAGACCTAGTGGGGTCTCCCTTTATATACACAATGATATGGGGAGCACAAGTCTATACTAGCATTGTCTAGTGCCGAAGCGAACGACAGCTACTAGGTTTAAAGACACCAAAACACGTCTCTAGCCTAGACCACTAAATGTGAGCATTAAGTTTCAATGCTTCCTTAGATTAATTCAATAAATTTTAACGGTTGATCTTGAATTAGGTTTCAATTACAAGGCCCTATCATTATCATTTGACAAAATATCCAACATGCAGCTATATGACAAAAGAGATCTTGGTCTTTGATGAAAGTTATCACTAACTGAGCGATAGAGAACACAAAATAATGCAACAATCGAATAATGAAAATTTTCACTAATAAATCCCCTAAATGCACTTAATCTTCCTGTCAACAAAATAAGTTTCATTTCATCTCCATGCCTATGATGATGCAATTCTAACTTCTACTTAACGCTACTAATGCAATATTTTCACTTAAGTAAACTAGAATGATGTTCTTATTTTCATAAACTGCAAAATGCATCTTTCCCATAAATCACTTTAAATGAAAGTTTTCACGATTCTGAACAAACAAGCATCAATAAAATCCAAATCATTATAAATGAAACTAAAAACAACTTCTTCTCTAAATTGAACAAACCAAACACATAATTGCTTCAATCGACAAACCAAGCAATGCAATCTATGCTTGGAAAGAGAAAAGAGACACTTGAAATAAGAGAACAAACAAGACCCTTTCACTCATTCAATTGAAAACAAAACATCCTAGTCAACATCCTAGTCACTTCTGGGAGGAAGAAGAGAGTCTTAGGGTCAAGACACACTAGCACTGGAATGGGAGAAATTCTGATTTTTTCTTACCCCTAAGACCAGAGCGACTTTTGGGCCAAAAGTAGCGCCAATCAGCACGACTGACTAGTACTACAACTAGCACTGATGGTTGATCGACATGACTTTTTGGCCAAAAATAGTTCCGATCAAGGGATTCAAAGGAAAAACAAAAAATAACTTCACACGGGGCCAGACTTAACACATCAAAGGGTGGGCTAAAACAAGCAAGCACACAAAGCAAGCTAAATGAAGATTTCTAGTCAAGGAGAAGATGGTCCAAAATGCTTACTGGGTCAAAATCACAAGAGCAGAACACACTGGCCAAGATTGGGGTCCGGCCCTAATCTTCACTTAAAGGCATCGATGCGATTGCATAACTGACAACAAGCGCTAGAGGCTGGTCGGCACGACTGTTTCTCAGCAACTCGTGCTGATTAGCGTGATTGTCAACAAGTTAAGCACGTTGATCGAGGGAGCTAAGAAAAAAATTAAAAAAACAAAAAAAATTGAAACAGGGACCAGATCTACTACTATGAATTTTAGACTCAGACAAGTAAGTAGGAGAAAAGATACAAAACCAAAGGGAAAAAGTGGAACTGGAAAATTTCACACAAAATCATGAAATCCAAGACAAACAAAAGGATTGGATTCCCCAATGAAGTCGCCAATTTGTGGTGAAGTAAAATTATAATTACAGACATGAACGAATTCCTCTAGCCTGATAATGGGTCTAGCCACAATAGATACATTCTATGGAATATTTCCTTAGGTTAGAATTAATCAAGAGGGCCTGCATCTTAGTCTGCTTATCCTACTTGATGATGTCCTTGCTTGCTCGCTCCAGCAATCTCTCGCTTCCTTCTTCAAGCTCCTAAAACAAGTAAACAACAACAACACACAAACATAATAATAGACAAATTGCAATTCAACCTACTTAACAATTCAAGAAACATTAAGCCATGAATATGTAATATTACAAAACATGTAGGAAATCAATCGATAATTTCATATATTAATATCAAAGAGAGATTACAACCATTCTCCTTGACATTGCAGTCTTCCTCCGACAAGACCAGGTTTCCACACACTTCTGCTAGCATTCCATGATGGCATCAATCAACAATAGTTTTAAGGCTCTTCCCTTTATACTTCACTCCAAACCAAAGCACACTTCTCCCTCACACAACTAGATAGCTACAACTAGTAATAGCTTGCTTGGCTACTCCAAACCAAAATAGCATCAACACTCAACCAAAAACTCTGCAACTAGCTTGTGCTTGGGATGAAGGGAGGTTTATATACTAAAAATGGATGGGATATGGATCCTCTTCTCATGGGAGAAGGTCTTATCCCTTGAGGTAGTTCCATCATTATAGGGGAAAGGAGCTCAAACTGTCATCCTCAACCCCATCCGGCCAAACCATTTACCAGACTTCCATTACGAAGCTTCTAGAGCTGGAAGCTTTGGCTCTAATTTAAAAAACTTTCCATAATAGGACTGACATGATTGGAACACAACTCAGTCACTCTAGTTGGCGTGAGGAGTAGTGCTAATCTCTGCACATTGGCATGGGGGAGACAAAGGCCATTAGCGTCGGTCTTGTAAATTGGGCAAAACATAAGTTTCAGGGGAAATGGTGCAAAATGGAATTGATCTTCTCATGAAGAGGGACACAATGGGAGTTTCTTCATAAAAGCAAAGCATGTGGGGTTCACTATATAGGTCCTCCAGGATCAAGGAACGGGGAGTACAAGGACGGTGACAAAATGTCATGTAACAACAAGGGAGAACTAGTTCAAATGCATGGAAATGAATGAATAAGAGTTTGTGACAAGGAGTGTCAGTGAGTTCTAGGTGTGCTAAGGAGGGAGTGAAAAGGTATGTTAGGTAGTGCGAAGGAATGCTAGAGTGCTAGGGAAACATGCCTAAATGTGTGCCAAGGCATGCCAATGCATGCACGGGAGTGTTAGGAAGTGCGAAAAAAACACAAAGGAGGACTATTTCAAAATGCATGGAAATGAACTAATAAGAGTGTGCGATAGGGAATGTGATAAATTTAAAAGTGTGCTAAGGATGGAGTGACAAATTTATATGTGACGCAGTGCCAAGGCATGCAAGAGTTCTAGGACATGTCAAAGAGTGGTACGGTGTGCTAGGGAGTGCCAAAGAATGCCAAGGAATGCAGTGGATGCCAACACATCCCACATAGTGCTGAGGGATTGTTAGATGTGCCAAGGGTTATGGCATGTCAAGATGTAAACTATGTTGCTTAGTTGTTTTATGGCCATGGTTTGACGTGAGTCTTGACTTGGTAACTTGTTAAGTGGAATCAGTTAAGATTTCACATGAGTAGTCTAAGATGAGTTATAGGCCATTCTTAGGTGGACAAGGTATAGTATAGTTGTAGTAACTATAACTAGGTCAAGATGTTGTAGTTGAGGTAGGACTTGGTTGGTTCCCAAGTCTTGAAAAAAATATGGGTAGTTATGAGGGCATGATAGCTAAGGATGGTAGGTCATGCCAAGGAATGAAAAGGTGTTCTAACACATGATAGAAAATGTTAACGCATTTTTAGGAGTGTTGGGGAGTGTCAGGGCATCATTGGGGAGAACTAGGTAAAAGTGCATGGAAATGAACAAATAAGAATGTATTCCAAGGAGTTCTAGTGAATTTTATGTATCCCAAGGACAAAGTGTCTTAGGAGAATTTCATAATAGGACTTGTAATAGGTAAGCGTATGATTGCGATAAGCAGATGGACAAAGAATTTTTAGACAAAGGGAAACTTTGGGCTAGGGACAACACTATTTTTTCAATGACTTGGTTAGGTTCCCAAGTCGCAAAAAAAAGGTAATGCTATCTATGAGGGCATGACAACTAAGGAGTTACAAGGTGTGTAAGGAATTCCAAGAAGTGATATCACATGCTATAAAGTTCCAAGGCATGTTATGCATGCTAAGGCATGTTAGGCATGCTAAGACATGCCAAGTGCTAAGGCATGCCAAGGTGTGCAAGGAATTCCAGGAAGTGATATCACATGCTAGAAAGTTCCAAGGCATGTTATGCATGCTAAGGCATGTTAGGCATGCTAAGACACCAACACATGTTAGGGAGTGCCAGGGAAACACAAGGAAGGACTAGTTTCAATTGCATGGAAATGAATGAATGGGAATGTGTGTTAGGGAGTGTTAGCAAGTTCTAGGTGTGTTAAGGCAGGAGTGAAAAGGTATGTCAGGTAGTGCCAAGGCATGATAGAGTGCTATGAAATCATGGCGAGATGTCACAAGTGCCAAGGTGTGACAATGTGTGCCAAGGAGTGTTAAGGAGTGATAGGGAAATGCAAGGGAGCACTAAGTCATAATGCATGGAAATGAATGAATAAGAGTGTGTGACAGGGAGTATCAGCGAGTTCCAAGTGCGATGAGGAGGAGTGACAAGGCATGCTTGGCGGTGCTAAGGAATGTTAGAGTGCTAGGGTGGAATTCTACCAAGATGTGCCAACACATGAAAGGAAGTGTTAGATGGGAGTGTCATGGAAACACAAGGGAGAACTATGTCAAAATGCATGGAAATGAACAAATAAGAATTTTTTATTAGAAGTGTCAGTGTGTTCCAGGTGTGTTAAGGAGGGAGTGACAAGGTATGCTAGGAAGTGTTAAGGCATTCTAAAGGCCAGGGAGACATGCCAAGATGTCCTTGGTGCTAGGGTATTGTACCAACACATGCCAAGGAGTGTTAAGGAGTGCTAGGGAAACACAAGGGAGCACTATGTCAAAATTCATGGAAATGAATGAATAAAAGTTTGTGACTAGGAGTTTCAACAATCTCTAAGTGTGCTAAGGAGAGGGTGAAAATGGATGCTATGTAGTGACAAGGAATGCTAGAATGCTAGGGCGACATGCCAAGATGTGTCAGGTGATAGGGTGTGTTACACAAAAATATCGTCACAATGACTATTTGCAGTCAGTATGGGTATATCATCACTTATACTAGCCTCCTAAGCAAGTCTCAGACCTTAGCTCTTCATGTCAAGCTCTGCAAATGAGAGAAAGACATTGAAAATCAATAAAACTCTGGTTCCACACTTTCTCTCACTTTTGCCTGCAGGCCCGCACCCTTTGTTCATATTACCTGCGTATCTGCATGCTCTATCTGTAAAGGGGTGGGTGCGTACCCCTGTAAAAGTCAAAAAAGTGCAAGTTTATTCTAAAAAACTCACTTTGGGTTCATTCTAGATGTTTCTAGAAGGAATTTTGACGTGGATTGTTCGCTCCAAGGTGGTTCATGCATCCCAAAAGAGAAGGAGATAATCCCTTGATAGGAGGAGCTATCCCTTTGAAGTAGGGCTTTATCCCTTTGAAGGAGGACCTAGTAACTTCCCTCCATTGCACTATAAATTAAGGCATTGGGTCAGTTGCTGGAGAGGTTAGAAGCTGGACATTTTTTAGGGTAAATGCTAATGGAATTGGGAATTCCTAGTTAAACTTGAGAGGAGAGATCACATACCTTTTGGTTTCATTGGGAAGTGAGTGAAATTTGTCAAAGTAGAGGAGACTTCTTGTTGGACCCTGGGAGGAGCTTGTACAGCATCAAGGCATAGGTTGTAAAGTTCTTCTTTGATTTGAATTAATACAATCAGATTCATTTTTCTCAACAAATTGTCTTATGTGGTTTATTTCATAATCTCCTTGATCATTATGATGAATATGCTTTATGATATTGGCTTTTCAGGTGCTGTTTAATTTGTTTGCTTGTTTTTGTTTGCAGAATTACTTCAAGTAAGATCTTTTGGAGCAAGGGAGTGAGGCTTCCACAAACTTGCATTGGACCCAAGGTAGGCCTAAAACACTTGTTTGCCTTTGTTTTTGATTGCATATTTAGAGAAAGATAGTTTTTGATTGGCTTGCTTGTCATTAGATATCTTTAGATACTAGGAACATCGATCTTGTCCGCAACCTCGACTCATTCCGTGTGACAGAGTTATACTCCTCCTCCATGGCGGACTCCCAAGATGGATGCCCAGCAGCCTTAGCATAAGACTATGGATCAGCAGACTGAACCAAATGACAATGCCAGGATGACGTTGGTTCAGCGGTAGTGAGGGCAAGAGGAGGCTCAATAAACTCTGATCTAGTCCTCTACAAATCAAAATTATACCCCACAAGACCATTTATAGCAGTTGGGTGGTCTTGTGCATATATCTCAGTAAGCTCCTTGTTCTTTGATTTATGATAGGGGAAGTTGATTCACTGCGGGAAGCTCGATCTGTGCTTGGATGTGGATCATCATATGCATGCACTAGATTTGTATCTGAAGACTCTGTCTCTGCATCTGCATGCTCTACCTTAGCATTTGCATGCTCTGTATCTGCATCTGAGTGTACTGAGTCATCATCTTGGACATGATGTAGATAAAAGGTGTTTGCATGTGGCGATTGAGGTGCATGCGAGGGAATTTCCTCAAATTTGACACTTCGCTCAATGATGAGCTTGTCCGTAGAGGAAATCAGGAGTCGGTATCCCTTCACACCATCAGGGTATCCAACAAAGATGCACTCAATGCTTTGTGGATCAAGAGCTTTCCTCTTTTCAAAGGGGATACTGGCCCATGCTCAGGAGCTGAAAACACGGAAGTGGGTGACCTCCGGTTTAGTGCCACTCCAAGCCTCAAAGGGGGACTGATCCTTGACAGATCTATGAGGAGATCTTTTTTGGATGTAGTTAGCACAATTAAGTGCTTCGGCCCATAGCTTATCAAGTAGTGACTTAGCATGCAACATGCAGGAAGCCATCTCTTTGAGATATCAATTCTTTCTCTCAGCAACTTTGTTCTGCTGTGGAGTGTACGGAACTGTGTACTGCAACTGTATGCCAGATTGAAGGTAAAGGTTCTGAAGTTCTGTGTTAACATATTCCTCCCCATTGTCTGTACATAGGGCTTTGATCTTTCTCTCTAACTATGTCTCAACTAGTGCTTTGAAATCTTCAAAGTGGGAAAAAACTTCAGATTTGTCCCTGAGAAGATACACCCAAGTATACCGTGAGAACTCATCAATAAATGTAAGCACATACCTTGCTTTGTTGATGGAAGGATGAGGAAAAGGCCCCATGAGATCACTATGGATCAGATCTAGAGGAGAGGATGCTCTATGAGTCTTGCCAGTGTCAAACTTTTCTCTAGGATGTTTGCCAAGGACATACCCTTCACAAACTCCTATGGAGAAACTGATATTTGGCAAGCCTTCCACCATCTCATGCTTGCTTAGCTGCTACACATACCTGTAATTTAAGTGACCAAACCTCTCGTGCCAAAGCCTACTACTATCATCAACATGTGTAAGCAATAAGGAGGATTTAGATTCAATAAATTCAGAAAATTTATACAGTCTGGCTCCATTGTTTACCTCACCAGTTGCAATTTTGGAGCTTCTATGTAGGTCATACATGTTCACTGCATCTGGAGTGAATTCCACTCTCTTTCCAGCGGGAGAATGAGTGATCTGATAAACTCAAAGTAGGTTTACTGAAAGTTTTGGAACATGAAGCACATCTCCAAAGCTTCCGTGTAAAAGTTCCACTCTACCTTTTCCGGTGACCTCAATAGGTGAGTCATCTCCCATGAGGATGGGAGGTCCTTTGCATGCATCCAAAGAGGAATAGACTTCCTTTGCAGCAACCATATGATGTGATGCACCAGAATCTATAATCCATCCATCAGGGGAAGAATTATTGCAACTAAAGCATAAAAAATGTTACCTTTCCCGTGTGGCGGATCCTCAGTTTTCTTCTTGCCGCCCTGAGGAATGTGGTCCCCAAGGTTGTGCTTCTGAAGGATTTCTACCATTTAGACAATTTGTTTCTTCATTCAAGAGGATTCTGGATGGAATCCTCTTTGACAGTAGGTGCATTTGTTTCCTTTCTTCCCTTTCGCATTTCTCGAGTCGGAGGAGTCATTGAAGGGCTTGGTGTACCCTTCCTTCTTTGGATGAGAAAACACTTTTCCCTTGTCTTTTTCTACTGATTTTTATGATTTGAATTAGATTTGTGATTTTTATTGTGGCTGCCATCATGCACAACAAGTGCATGCGCTTTTGGAGGTTTGATTTTCCCCATGCCAATGAGTTTATCTTACTCAAAAGTAAGGGACTCCATGAACTCTTTGAGAGAAGGCATAGTGTAGGATTTACCTGTTTCGAGCCTTACTGAATGAAATGTAGACACAAAGATGGAGTATTCCGGTCCGAGCTTTGACATAATAGAGAGAACTTGGCGAGTCTCCTCCTTAGATTTGTCAATTCCACAACCCTTGAGTTGCAGAGATAGATCATTATATTTGGTGAAGAAGTCTTGAATTGTGTCATAGTTCTATGCATCCAATGACAGCAGCTCCACTTCGAGTAGATGTCCTTTCCTATCATCTTGTTTCCCGTAGAGTTCTTCAATCTTTTTCCAAATCTCATTGGGAGTATTGCAGGCAGATAGATGAAACTGCAACTCTGGGGAGATGCATATGCATATGGATCTGTGGGCCTCATACATGTGGTTGAGGTACTTGGATTTCTCTATGGCTGAAGTGGGTTCCACTTCTGCAGCCATGGTAATCCTGTACAACCCTTTTTGATGAAGGTATCGAACCATTTGGTCCTTCCATTCATAATAGTTGTACAATGTTAGGATCGATGCTTTGGGATACTCCATTTTTCTGTCGATATTTGATCCCCAAGCTGTAATACCTGCAAAATAAAGCACTAGTGCACCTTTTATCTAGCAACCTGTGGGCTCTGATACCATGTAAATGTGCTAGAAAACCTACACAGATGAATCTAGCTAGTAAAGGTTGAACACACAGCTTTGTAGAGCAAAAACACTAAAAGAAAATCGAAAGAACAAAAGAATGATTCATTAGAAAATATGCTACAGTGCTCATGATATAGCATTACTGGGTGAAGATCCCAAGGTAACGCACCGTAGTGGTGATCAAGGAAAGGGGTCAACACCTACAACAAGTTCCGGAGAGAACTAGCCAGTTGCGGAGTGAAAGAAGGAGCAAATCATGCAGAAGAAATAACCAGTTGCAGAGTTAAAGAAGGAGCAAATCAGGGATTAAATCATGCAGAATAAATCTTGCATGTAGTCCCATTCTATAACTAAGTGTCCGCATGTAGGTGTGTAGTACTTCCAACAGGAACTTGGTGCTCCTTTAAAGCATGGAGCTCAAGTGCCCGAGTTTACAGAGACTGCCAGAGTCCCTCGGTAACTTGACAAACGTTCAAAGCATGGAGCTAGATAAGTGCGAACGTTTGGAAACTCTTCCAGAGTCCCTTGGTAACATGTCGAATCTCCAAAGCATGAAGCTAAGTGCATGCCACAGTTTGGAGATGGTGCTAGAGTCCTTGGGTAACCTGATGAACCTCAAAAGCGTGAGCCTTTGGTCAAGGTGTTTGGTGGGGTTGCCAGTGGGCGACTTCATGAATCTCAGGCACATGGAGTTGTTAGAGTGCAGGAGTCTAGAGAGACTTGACGAGCCTCTGGGCAACTTGACGAGCCTCACAAGCATCAAATCAAATTCTTTGAGTGTGGGAGTTTGGTGAGGCTGTCAGAGTCTCTCGATAACTTCATGAACCTCACAAATATTGTATTCTTTAAGTGTGGTAGTTTGGTGGCACTGCCAGAGTCTCTTGGTAATTTGACAAACTTGACAAGTGCCAGATTCTCTTACTATGGGAGTTTGGTGGGGCTCCCAGAGTCTCTCAGTTACTAGGCGAACCTCCAAAGCATGAAGTTGTCTGGCTGCAAAAGTTTGGAGAGGCTACCAGAGTCTTTCGGTAACTTGAAGAACCTCCAAAGCATGAAGCTATCTAGCTCCAAAAGTTTGGAGAAGCTATCTAACCATATAAATATATAAATGTATTAAATAACTAATATTAATTTTTTAGTATCTAATCACAAATATATTTAATTTTTTCTATTGAAATTAAGGATTATTTTGCTACAAAATTTGCATATAGAAGTGGCTAGCATAATATATATAAAGTATATTATGGAATATTCAAAGCATACTATAAAATATGAAACAAAAATTAATTATTGTATTCATGTTTATATGACAAAGTTTGTCACTTTATATTTTCTTAATAAAAAAATAAAATTTTGTAATTCAATTATGAAGTAGCAATTTTGGTAGCACGTGTTCAAATCACATTTACATTATGTGCATATACAACTAAATGGATGTCCCATTCGTATAGATCAGAATTACAAATTGTTTAGGACAATGCACAATTGCATAATGTTGATAAATTTGGCATGAGGCTTAACATGATGCTAGAGTCTTTTCTACAGAGGAACTAATAATGTCAAAATTGTGAGTTATTTGTCATGTATTTCTCTTGGCTTAAGAATTCAAGGATAATTTGATGTTTTGAAAAAGAGATAAGAAACAATATTTATTAATATTTTTTTTTGGTTTTCTAAAAATTATCCTACTATGTCTAATAACTTTGAAAATAAGGAAGAAAATAGGAATTAAGTAGAGTGACTACTTTCTAGTTATATGAAAAGTTTGATGTGAAATTGAGGATTCTAGCTAAAACTAGAAGGACTTGTCAAAATCAAGATTAAAATAAAGATAAATACAAAATTATATATTAAAACAATTACATATATTCTAAAACAATTATGTATTAAAATACAAACTAATTACTCTAAGTTTAAAAAGACAAACATATATATATAATCATAAAAATGTCCACGGGTCTTGAATAGACGGTTGGGTGCTCTATTCAGGCCCTCATTGATGTGAAGTCACTAGCTCATTTCTTGATTCAAATATTTACTTGATTTATTTTTTGATCGTGTATTCCTTTCAAATTTTCCATAATTTAATATTATATAGTATTTTTATAATTTAAGTTTTTTTTCGTTCAATTTTATTTATGTAATATTATTTATATTATTTAAAAATATCTTTCTTGTACTTTATTTTTAAAAAGCTATATTTAATCTCATATTAGATTTTTTTATTAAAAGTTTACTTAGATTCTTTGAATATATGTTTGTTGTATTTGATTTCACCGTTATCTTTGTTTTTGAATTTATTTTGTTTTATTATTTATTATTTTAAAATCTTTATTTTTCAGAGTTAAATTGAATTTATTGAAGATTGTTTTTAATAATTTTAGTCTTTGACTTTTTTCCTGTTTTCCAAATTATTTTTTATTTAGTTTGAGTTGTTTTTTTATATATATTATATAAATATATATATATATATATATATCACCTTGTAATATGAATGGTTGTGTTTGACTTGATTTAATCAATTATATTATTTATTTTATTTTTATTTTATTCTTTAATTTATTTAATTATTTTATTCAATATTTATTATTAATGTATTTTTGAACATCATTTAGTTTTAGTATTTTTTTGTAAGTTTGATTCAGTTCCTTGTGCACCTTTTTCATTATTTATATTTAGATTTTCCATCTTAGTCTTGACTATGAACCACACTCAATAGTTCAAAACCAGTAAATAAAGAAATTTCAATGTTATTTTGATCGAAATAATTTTAATTTACAAAATATGGATACCACAAGCCTCAATTCAGAAATATCAATAAATTGTTTGTGTTTTTGTGTGTAGATGTAATATGCAGGCGCAGCTAAAGTATATAAAATTATAAGCTAGTTAATTTTTATGATTTTTAAAATTTTAATAACAACATGCATTAATTGTTTTGATGCTTATTGTAAATGGATATCTATCAAAACAATTACTCATAATAAAAAATAACATGTCAAGTTGAAGTTAAAGTTTTAAATAATATTCAAAACTAAATCTTTTGTTTTTTTAAGTATATATAAATTGATTGACTAT
>APFE030591599.1:21180-32049 GCA_000404065.3 Pinus taeda | reverse complement strand
AAAAAAAAAAAAAAAAAAAAATCAGAACTCATGAGGGTCATTATGAATTTTTGGTCATGCCTTTTGGCCTTACTAATACACCTTCCACATTTCAAGGTTTGAAGAGTTCCATTTTCAAACCCTTAGAAAATTTGTGTTAGTATGTTTTGATGATATACTAATCTACAACAAGTCTTGGAAGGATCATGTTCAACATGTTAACAGGGTGCTCAAACTATTGGCAAAGAAATAATTATATGCAAAAACATCTAAATGTTTCTTTGGAGTACATGAGGTGGAATATTTGGGTCATATTGTATCTCACTAGGGTGTTAAGGTAGACCCTAACAAAATTACATCCATTAAGGAAGGTAAAATCCCCACAACCATAAAGCTTCTTCAAGTATTTCTTGGCTTAACAGGTATTATCGCAAGTTTGTTAACAATTATGGGAGAATAGAGACACCTCTAAAATCATTACTGAATAAAGATGCATTTTCTTGGACTCCAGAAGCAATGAAAGCCTTTGAACATCTTAAAGAGGAAATGTGCCAAGCACTGGTCTTAGCTACACCAGACTTCACAAAAACTTTTATTGTGGAATGTGATAGTTTCTGAAATGGAATTGGTGTTGTTTTAATGCAAGGAATGCCCATTTCTTTTGAAAGTTGTCCAATCAAAGGAAGGTATTTACACAAACCTATTTATGAGAAGGAAATGTTGGCAATAATACATGCACTAAAGCAGTGGTGACCTTACCTAATGGGAAGACACTTCAAGGTAAACACATATCATGATAGTCTTAAATACTTTTTGGAATAAATAGTATCTTCAAAAGAACAACAAAAATGGGTGACAAGGATGTTGGGTTATGACTTTCAAATCATCTAGAAAAAGGGAAGAAAAATGTTGTTACAGATGCACTCTCAAGAAAGGATAAGGATATGGAAGCATTGCTTTGTGCCATTTCTATTGTCAAATCTGAGTGGATAATTGATGCAAGGGATGAATGGAAGAATGATGAAGAGGTGTGGTCACTCATTCAAGAGTTGCAGCAAGATACGAGTACATTTGATACATTTAGCCGGAAAAATGATTCATTATGGTACAAAGATAACTTATATCTTTGTAATAATTCCCAACTCAAACAAAATATTATTTTGTAATTGCACACCTCTCCCTTATGAGGGAACTAGGGATTTTTAAAAACTTACCATAGGGATAAGAAGTAATTTTTTTGGGATGGCCTTAAATCTGATATTCAGAAATTTGTGCCAGAATGTTTGGTTTTTCAACAAAATAAAGTTGAGATAGTTAAGACCTTGGGTCTACTACAACCTTTAGCCATTCCAAGTCAGTGTTGGGAGGAAGTATTAATGGATTTTATCACAAGTTTGCCCAATTCTGAAGGAAAGAGTGTCATCATGGTGGTAGTTGATAGACTTACTAAGTATGCACACTTTTGTGAATTATCTCATCCTTTTAAATCCATCACAGTTGCTACTGCATTTATCGAAACAATTCAAAAGCTTCATGGAAATCCAAAGATTATAGTAAGTGACAAAGATCCCATTTTCACTGGAATTTTTTGGATGAAACTATTTTCTTGTCTTAATACTCAATTAAATTATAACTCATCTTATCATCCTCAATCTAATGGGAAAACTGAGATAGTGAAAAAATGTTTGGAAGGATATCTTTGTTGCTTTGTATTTGACAAACAAAAACAATGGGTCAAGTGGTTACCTCTAGCTTAATGGTGGTATAACACTTCCTTCCATACTGCAGCAAAAATGGCCTCATTTATTGCACTTTATGGATATAATCCACCATCCATCACATCATCTTTAAGAGAAAATTATAAGGTTAAAGTAGTGGAAGATCACATCGGTCATCAACAACAAGTTCTCGAAATCTTAAAGGATAACCTCACTTTGGCACAAAACCAAATGAAACAAAAAACAAACCAGCATTGCAATGAAATAAGCGTTGATGTATGTGATTGAGTATTTTTATGGCTATAACCATACAAAAAAATGTCTCTCAAGAAATATAAGAAGGATAATAAATTATCACCCAAGTACTATGGTCCTTACAAGGTGTTGCAAAAGATTGGTACTATAGCATGCAAATTAGAGTTGCTTGCATCTTACCGAGTACACCCATTTTTCCATGTTTCATGCTTAAATAAAGTTATAGGTGACAAGCTTCCAGTTCAAACAATGTTGTCAAGGCTTGATGAAGAACGAAAAATCATATTTGAGCCTGAAGCAGTCACGGAAACAAGAACCTCACAACTACGGAATCGATCAATTTCAAAGTATCTCATTAAGTGGAAGAACTTACCCGCTGATGATTCCACATGAGAGGATGAGAATTTTATACAAAAGCATCCATAACTACTCGAGCATTAAGGACAAAACGTTTTTGAAGGAGAGGTGCATGTTAGGTCCCTATAATACTAGTGCTCCCTTATTGTTATTGTTGTGCCCATGTAGCCCCATATTGTTATTGTTGTGCCCCATAGAATCCCATTATTATTATTTTTGTGCTCTTTTATTATTATTGTTATGTAGGCTCTGATTATATTGTGACCCTTAGACTCCTATATATACAAAGGAGGTCTTCTCATTTGTATCATCCAAGAATTTTTCATTTATGTAATGTAAAGGAGGTTTCCCCCTCGAAGAGGATAATTTTTAAGTTGTTGATATATCTATTTGTGAGTTGGTTGCATAACAATACATTGTAGATCTATTCATTCTTTAATTTATTCTACAAGGTATCAATCAGGACTATCATAATATACCTTCCCTCTCAACTCAGGAGATGTACTCTTTTCTTCTAAACTTGCTCCCTCTTAACATAGAGAGATCAACAATTTTCTTCTTCTATAACATTGGAGAAGATTCAAACTTTCACGACTTCATCAAGGTCATATTGATTATCATCATCCATATAGCTTCCTTTATCATGCTTATATGAACATCTTCAACTTCTTGAAGATTATGTACCTACAAATATTTAACAGCAAGTACAACCATATACAAATTGAAGAATGAAGTTAACTATATCAAAATCACTTCAATATAATGGAAGCATCAAAGCAATCAAATTCTTTAGACATCAAATAACTAAACCTAGTTAGGTTTATAATCAACAAAAGAAACATACTAGATTTCAATCTCTTGCTAGGTTTTTGTTACTAACCCTTATGCTCCATCTACAAGACACAAAGCCTTAGATATCAACAATTCTATCAAGTAACAATTCTACTATACATATAAGGTTTCAACAATTTTAGACTCTACTAGGATTTGTTACATACCCTATATTTTATTATCAAATCTAAATCTTATCGTAAAGCAATATCATCATATCCTAAAATAGCAAACTCTAAGAGGGTTTTGTTATAAACCGTATATTTCACAAACTAAAATATGAGCCTCAATAATTAAGTTAGCATACTCACATATATCTAGGATTTCATACCCATGCACTATAATCTCACAACAATATCTACTAATTAAATCCAATACACAAACATTAATACATCAAAGTTAGATGTACAACCATTTTAACTAGACTAGGGTTTAGATTATACAGATGAATATGTATCTAGGGTTTCATTCCCAGGATCTTACTATGACTATTGAAAGGTTTAGCTTACAAACCCTAAATATCTAGGGTTTCAATTTTAGACATTGACAGCAAACCCAAAAGGGCTAGTGTTTCTATCATAATGTTGACGATGTTGGACCCGCCAACATGTAAGGGCATCTCCCTGGTAAGAAGTCCCAATTAGACCTCATACCATTTGGTGTAGGAGTCCTAGTAGTGGGTCATACGGTAATGCCTTGACTATGATTTCACGCATAGGCAAATAAGATGTCTCTATTGGTAGAAAGGGTGTGACAGATGCAGCAAGCCAAGGAAGGTGCATGAGAGGTTCTAACACATGATATTTGAGATAAGTGCACCCCTTGAAAACCTGTGATAGCATAGAGTTAAGAAGGGAACACACAAGCAAATATGCATCACAACATGGAAGGCAAGTTAGCTAACAATCCAAAGTGATGGCTCATTAGGGGAATTTTGAGGTCTAAAATGGGCCTCCTAAGGAAATTATAAAATAATAGTGGAAATAATAAAATAAGTTTAGATTACATCATCAAACTCTAGAGGGAAAAAACATTAAAAAAAAAAAAACAACTTTTTCAACACCTATTTTCAACTTATTTCCCTATGGGTTTACTCAAATTTCAAGCAGGAACACTCATTGGATGCAAAATTTGATTCATAATCCAATGAGTACCTATGTTGCATACTTTCAATGGACCCTGCTATAGGAAAATAGATAAATACATGAAAAACATGATTGCAATCATGTTTTTTCATGTATCTCTCATTTTTCATCTAGTAGGGTCCATTGAAAGTATGCAACATGGGTACTCCTTGGATGAGGAATTAAATTTTACATCCAACGAGTATTCTCGCTTGAAATTTGAGTAAAACCTTAGGGAGATAAGTTGAAAAAGTGGTTTTATTATTTTATTATTTTTTTAATGTTTTTACTTTTTTACCCCAAAAATGGTGAATCATTCTCCATGGTTGACATCATCATCTTGAATCATATTTGTTCTTATAAAGTTTATTTTGGTTGTAAATTTTTCTTAGGAGGCCCATTTTAGACCTCAAAAGTTCTCTAATGAAACCAACAACACATTTCAAAATTGTTCATACATACTTATACAGAATAGTCCATACATGCATGCGTAAGCAAACAAATAGATATATCATTTAGAGTAAACTAGATAGCATAGAATAGAATACAACATATGCATGAAATGTGTTGGCTCTGTTATATTAAGAAATATAAGTTCCAGTCATACAATACATCCATGTCCAACCACTAGTTCTAACAGCGGAACTTTATAGCCACAACCACCTACTCCTCCAAAGAGATATAATAACTTTGTGTAGTGGAGAAGCCAAGGCTCATTACAAGACTGTCCAAGCTCTCTCCAAGATAATCTTATCGAAGGCTTGGCTGACCAAAAGCCTTTACAATGAGTTATGAGGTTCTATTTATAGCAAAGGGTGGGGTGACCCTTGACATTCCATTTTGTGACAATTCAGCTACCCTCATGACTCTTCATCTACTCTATGACTGTTACATACAACTATCAACACTTGAAATTCCAGTTGGCAAGATGTTACTTTATAATGCACATGTGCCCATGTGAGACAAAATAGCTTGAGAAAGCCATTCAAGACATCACTGACACTTGATCTGTTGTTGTGAGATGAAATCTTTGGCATGCTTGTGATGGTGAAGGTGGTGAGCCGATGCCAAGCTTGGTCATCTATGATATTGTGCACGTGCTCCACGGTGACATCTTGTTGAAGCAAACTCTTACTTCCATTGCATCCGAGTGCATTGGTATGACTCCTCCATCCAACTCGTCTGCTAGCATGTGCATGGTCTTCTTAGGTGCAGCTGAACCAACAACACACTGATGCATAGTGTTCGTGTTGATCCTTCAGTGTGTGTTGGTGGTCATGTGGATCAACTGTCAACGGCATGTTCAACTTCATTCGGACTTGCTTCTTGCCTTTTCCTCGATGAGTGTGCCAAATGGGTTAGATTGCATGCGTGCGCATAATGGCATGCATGTTGCTGAATTCCCTTGCATGCGATCAACAACACTGCTCACCATGTATGCTTCGTGTCAGCTACTGGGATGGATCTATAAATTGTACAGACGTAGTTTCATCCATGAGTGCATGTTTCGCCCCCTGTTGTACCTGTTCCTGCCGCAACTCATTCTCTTATCTGTGTAGCTCCTATTCTTCCTTGAGTTGTTTCTTTAGCACATGAAACTCCTTCTCTATTCCGTTCTCTGTCTTCATGCGATCTTCGTGTCGCGTCGTCACCTTATAGCCTGTGCTTCCAAAGTTTCTTTCATCACAAGTGGATCTGCTTGAGCTTGCAACTTTGTTCTACCTCTGTGTTGTCAACATCCTTCCTCTTGTGTTCGTTGCATTTGGTATGTTGCCTGCAGCTGTTGTTTATGGTGTTGATTTTTGTGATGTTGTTGTCATCATAACTTGATGTCCTTGTCTACGAACAACTTGATGTCTTCGTGGGTAGGCACATTCATAGAAACTTGATCAACTGCATCCCCAAGGATGCTTTGAATGGTGTCTTCAACTCGGATCTCCTGGAAACCATTATACATGTGTTGTTGAGAGGCATATGAACACTTGCAATACTTGGAGACATGGAAAAACTCATGGCAATTAATCTGTCAATTGAAAACCAAAATGAACTTGAGAACTGACTTGCAACATACCTGTGTCACTGATCATGAAGGTCGCGCAATTTCCGCTAGGAGGTCGGGAGACTGACTGCCAAAATTGTGCAAGGCATAATCTAGGCTATCAGGAGGTTGACTAACTATTGGAACTATGCAATGCACATTCCAGCCTAGCCTGTTGAGGACTGAATATGTGCAATGCACAATTTCAGTCAACAGTGACATGCAACCAGCAAACTGCATTGCGCAGTTTCTGGGGCCAACAGGACACTACCTCCAAGAATTGCACAATGCAAGCCTAGAGGTCAGTGCCTGGCTAGAATTTCATAATTTCTAGAGGGAAGGCAAAGTCTTCGCTTCTGGAAATGCACAATGCTAGCCCGACAAGGCACGGTCCGGGCCAAGGCAGCCTAGTCCAGTTGATGAGTGACTGAAAACATGAGAATTTTGAATGCATGGTGAGATGAGTGCAAATGAGAGTGAATGATCATTCCTACAAACAACAAGTGCAGGATTCAGAAAATGGGAAAGCATGCATGTGTGTGAAGCGAGTCGCCGCAACACTGACCCTCCGTGAGAAACAGTGTCATGCATGCGATAGCAGTGAGATGCAAATGAAAACTGAAACAGTGCTATTATAAGCTAGTATGCATGAAAACAACAACAAGCACTCACTAAAATCAAACAGACAACATTAATATGAAGTGAAACACAAAAAGTGCCAGAAACGCAACGCAAGTCATGAGCAGTGGGCTTACCCCAAGACAGCTGAGCTAAATGTGCCAACGACTCTTAGATGTAATTTGGGATGCTAGAGCTGCAAGGTCGATGTGAGGAATGAGCTCTATAGTTTCCAGTTGATGAGTCTTAATAAGATCAAGGTTATGACGTGCATGCCACAAATCTAGGAAAAGTGACACTTAGCGGGAGGTTTCTTAGATGATCCTTGCATGTAACCTCTAGCTGCTAAAAATAAATCCATGAATCAAGGGATTCCTTTGCATGATGCCTTGGGAGGAGCATCC
The DNA here is from genome assembly GCA_000404065.3 of Pinus taeda. NCBI lineage: Eukaryota > Viridiplantae > Streptophyta > Pinopsida > Pinales > Pinaceae > Pinus > Pinus taeda. The sequence continues at coordinate 24,725 of APFE030591599.1, read as the reverse complement.
CATGCATGAAAATTAGTTTTACTCAGTCCTGGAGGGAACCAGTCAACTCAACTGTACATGAAACAGTCTGCTCAGCTAGGAGGAAAAAAAGTGCATTTCTGGGAGGGAGCTGGGTTGGATGCCTAGAGCGATTTCACAAGTTTTTAGTTGAGCAGCCCTACTGGGAGGAATTGTGCAATTTTCTTAGTGAACAGTGATAGGCATAATTGTGCAATTCTAGAGCCTAGCAGGTTGCCAGACATAATTGCGCAATTTCTAGAGGGGAGGTTGGTTTCCCTCTATAATTGTGCAATTTCTTGAGGGAGTTGCTCAGCCTGCAACTAGACCAAGTCCAATAAAACATCCTATGAGGGGGGTGTGGGGCTTTGATGGACAGGTTGTCATTCTGCAAGAAAACCACTGAAGGTTGTGTACTTGACAAGACAAGATGTGTTGTTGTGAAAGGTTGGTAGGGAGGCTCCAAAACAAAGCTAAAGCAAAATTTTGGAGGGTGGTTGTAGCTGCTACAACACATAACGATACGAAAACCCTAAACATGAAATGAATAGGTTTTCTAGATTTTATCAATAGCCCTAAATAAACTAGGGTTTCATAATCAATATTGACACACCCTTAGGTTAGGGTTTTACAATAAACCATTTTAGGGTTCCACAAGAATTATAATATAACGTGGGTAGATTCAATCAATCATTAATCACCCTAAGAAGTATTTTTCTAATTCAAAACCCTAGACATGGCGATGTCAGAATATAGAGTAAATTTTAAAAGAAGCATGATCGTACCTTTTACATGAAGAGAACTTTATAACAATTTTTCAGACATGCCTTGATTTGTTCCTTACAAACCTTATAGGACATAAATTCTTGAAGGGCTTCCTTTGCAACTAAAATTTTATCCTTTGAATTCTTCTCCATAACCTTAGAGTATTTAGCAGGATTTCCTATCTAAGGAAAATATAGAGAGACAAGTTATTAGTATTCAATACAAAAAAAACTTGATGTAGGGAGGAAACTGAACATGAAAAGATGAAACTAAGAATAGAATACTTATATTTTGGTAAAATGGTAGAGGTTGCCTCTTAACCCAATCCTTTTGAGGGATACCTACAACCTTATTAAAATGAAAAATGTTCTAACAAGACATGTTAGTCCTACAAACTGTAGAAGTCAAAACATAAAGGAAAGCAATTCAAAACTTAAAGTAGAAGGATATGCAAGGGATAGTATCCTTGAGAGTCTATAAAAAATAGCTCTTTGACTTTTTATTCTTCTGTCTTGTTCTTTTTTTTGGGGCTTCATCAGCAACATTCACATGTTCTCTTTCTCTCTTTCCATTCCTTGGATTCTGAGGACAATTGCTTTTGTAGTGACCCATTTTGTGACAATTGTAACATTAAAGCTTGGATAGGTCTAATTTCTTCTTTGGTCCTTTGAACTTCTTGAAGGTTCCCTTCTTCTTGTGATGAACATAATAGGAATTCGAGGTGTTTTCTATTTCTTCCTTCTTGTTTTTTACTAACAATATTCTGGCTTCTTCTTAACTACATGCATTCCACATTTTTTCAAATGTTGTAGTATCCTTCCAACTGTTAAGTCCTAATGCAAAGTCACTCCAAAATTTTGGTAGTCTTAGAAGGACAATAATTACGAGCTCCTTTTCTGGGAAAACTTCATCTATTGCTTGGAGTTCATCTCTGATTCTAAATATCCTTAAAAAATATGATGAAATGGTATCATCATTTGTCATCTTAACAGTTCTTAGTTCATTCTTGAGACTTGCTATTTGACCAATGTTCTTGATTCTGAATAACTTGGAGAGAGCCTCATACATTTCTTGAGCGGAATTTATGTTGGATATATATGGAATTAGGTTATCCTTAACTCCATCCACTATAAGGTTCATAGCCAAGATTTTGATTTCTCTAAACTTTTTTTTTCTACTTCACTTGATTCATTTGTAGGCTTCTTGATTTTTCCTTGAACAAGATCCAAAACTTTGCTCTTTTCGAGAACGAAGTCAATCCTCACATTCCAAGCCCTATAGTTGGAGGTTCTTTCTAATTTGTTTTTTCCCTTCATTGATTTTGACTTAGTTCCTATAGATGGTAGACTTATCTCCTTATATGATCCCCTTTAATGACCTTTTCTTGAATTTGCTTTCCTCAATAGATCTTTTAACATGCCTTTTTCTTCCTTCTTCCTTCTTCCTTTTTCATCATTCTCCTTGAGATGGTAGACTTATCTCCTTATATGATCCCCTTTAATGACCTTTTCTTGAATTTTTTTCCTTCAATAGATCTTTTAACCTGCCTTTTGCTTCCTTCTTCATTCTTCCTTTTCCATCATTTTTCTTCCCTCTTCATTCTTCCTTTTGATCCCTTTTCTTCCTTTTTCATCATTCTCCTTGCGAGCGTCTCTCGAGACAATTACATTTAACCTTTTATTATTTTTTAAGTAAGCCCACATGTAAATGTTTATAAACATTTACACTTCTACAATATCACCCCTATACCTTTTTGTTTTTAGATTTAATTTTAAAACATGTTATAAAATAAAATTTGAATAAAATATTTATATTTTGAAATGAGTTATGGTTTTTTAGAAAGTGGTATTGATAAACCATGGTACTGGCCCATGATATTGTAACAAATTCTATTTACAAGTTAATAATAGGCATTGTAAAATGATTGTGAATATCCATGACTAATAATTTTGTTACATTACATTGTAAGCTTATTGTAAGTATTAAGTTTTAATTAAAAATATATATAAAATTAAAACAAAACAAAATATTTATCAAATATTTCTATTTTGAAATGAGTTGTAGTTTTTTGGCATGTGGTATTGATAAGCCATGATGTTACCCCATGGTATTGTAACAAATCCTATTGAGAAGTTAATAATATCCATAGTAAAACGGGCCATGAATATTCATGTTTGGGAATCTTGTTATATTTATATTGTAAGTATTAAATTTTTATGTGTTTATTAATTAAATTTAAATATGGTTGCATAATCATTATTTTAATTTATATGGTAAAATGGAGCTTAATTTCTATCTATTTTTTGCATGTTATATATTTAATTGTGATATGTATATTATGATTTTTTTTATCTAGAAAATTTTCCTTAATTTATTAATAAAAAAATTACTATATAAATTAAAAAATGTTTATTTCTAACATCTAAATCAAATTTGTGAGTCTAACAAGATTTCAAACAAAATTTAATAATTTAAATGCATCATTCCAGTGAGAATTTATATGGTTGCGGCCTGATTATCTGCTCCAATATTCCGCTATGTAATATCTGTGAACTTTGCATGTTGCAGCCACCCATCAAATTGACTATGGAGAACGCGTTTTCAATGCTCTTCGGAAGCATGGTGGTCCACATTCCATCACTTCTTGCTTCTTGTTTTATTGTATATACTAATCGTTGTTGTGTTGAGTGTAATTGCATGCTCTACAGTACGCTAGGGAGATAGTTACAGTATTTATTTTCCTCAATAAACTTTGATTCATTTAGGTTGTACATATATCTATA
>APFE030591599.1:0-17341 GCA_000404065.3 Pinus taeda | reverse complement strand
ATGCAACTAGCGTATATCCAGAATACTTATGATTCAATTAATCCATTAAATGTTGATCTTTAGTTAGTGCATCAGAACTTATTTAACCATATGTATAGTAAGTAGGTGTAGTAAAACAGAACAGATCATCACACACAAGAAGCACACATGAACACCATGATATAAGGTGGAAACCCACCATGGGTGAAAACCACTTGCTGCAAGTCATCTCTATCTTCTTTTAATAAGAAACTTCTTTTACAATAGTTTTGTACTGGTGCAGTATTATACCAATACGCAGGCTTCTACTTGCAGAAGGCTACCACCTTCTCTCGTTCTCTAAACTCTCCTGGAAGGGAGCTACAACCCCCTTAGCTCTTGTACTAGTTAAGATACTAGTACGTAGGTGTTGACCTACAGAAGGCAACATCCTTCTCTTTCTTCCTCCAAATACCATGTTTCATACATTTTCAGACTGGATACTCATGAAGCACAACACTATAATCATCCAATTTTCATATTGGACCCATCAATATCACCATCAATTTCTGAATCACTGAAACACTAAAACCCTGTTAACAACATAGTCACCAGAACACAGAGCAGACTATAGAACTCTGCAATAGCAATCAAACCCAACTGCAACTTCAAACATCTTGCTTCATTATGTATACGCTACTACGATGAATCAAACTCGCGCATATACGCACTTTTGCCAAAGCCAACCCGCATACAGATCTATACATTTTCAATCATGACTTTGTGGCTATTTCAGACATCAGTCATACCCAGATCATAACATGTGTACAATAAAACATGCATCAATAATTCAGATCTAGTCTATCCATGATAAAACCATATAAAGATGATTCATTTCAAACCATTTGATCCCGGTCTATGCTTAGATCTTATTCTCCATCAACCGGTGAGATCCCTCCTTAGCTCAGATCAAGCAATGCATCATAACCCATATCCTGCATATTGGATCTCATACTACATCAGATATTCAAGTCTTTTTCCATGCCTTTGCCTAATGATCTTCTTCTCCTTTTATAGTCTTAGGCGTTACTCAATACCATGGTCCAAAACCATAACAAAACAATACCATGGACCCAATACTTGGGTTCAACTCTTTTTTTTTTTTGGATGTAATACCACGGACCAAAATCATAGGATCAAAAACTATCGGACTAATGCCATGAACCCACCATAAGATTTCCCGTGTGCGTGTGCTTTTCTCTGCATGAAAGTGCATGAACTTTTCTCTGCATGAAAGGAACTTTTCTCTACATTAAAGTGCGTGAAATTTTTTTTCTGCATGAAAGTGCGTGAAATTTTCTCTGCATGAAAGTGCGTGAACTTTAGGTTCGCACCTGCGAAACCAGAAAATAACTTTGCTGCACTATAATTTATTATCTGAGATGAGTGGGTTGCCATCAAGTACAACATATGTATCATAATTCCAACAATCTCCCCCTTTGGACTTGATGGCAACAACAACCAATCACTCTCCCCCTTTGACATCAAGGGCAAAGGGGCGGACTACATACTCCCCCTAAGTACCTGTTGAAATCTTTGAATGAGATCCCCCTTTGTATATGCCAAGGTGTACCACTTTTTCCATGCTTCCTCTGAGTACATGTTGAAGTCTCTGCTCTGCTAAAGTGTGTTGTTCATGCTCCCCCTAACTATAAGCAAGGTCTGCAAAAATATGTTTTACAAGAAGAACATGACTCTATCATAAATGACCTTCCTATCACCAAGGACTCATACATACATCCATTTCCGAACCAAGTGGGGATATACTAGAATTGACTCATCCACCCAACCAAGTGGGGATACATCAAAAGTTTACACATGATAAAACAAGAACATTACATCATCCATCCCAAGCATAGTGGGGAAACCAACATAGGCCATTACATGACCTTGATAATAAAAGAAATACATGACATAGAGACCAAATATCAAGTGCAAGACTTATGAAAATCACCAATAACAATATCAGCAACATTTGTCAAACACTATGCAGATCAGCAACCATGATCTCCGTATGTTCTCCTTCTGTACCTGATCTACCTGAAACCAAAAACAGCTTGTGTACACGAACCAAGAGCTTCTAAGTTAATGCCAACAATGCATTATTAGAAGTTTATCTGCTCCCCTTGAAGCTGTGCTAGATGGTCTCTGTCAGACCCATATCAGACTCTTCTCACCCTGAGTCTAGCCCACTGATTTCATTCAAAACAACATATACGTGACTGTATCCACAGAAACACACGTATATACATGGATATTCCTCATAAAACTCGTGTATAACTACTTCCAGATCAAAAACCTGTAAATGTCCTGTAACAAGGTATGTCTGCATATAGATATCAACTCATCACGATAGTTATTTCATCATCATCAAGATCTGCATGATCCAAGTATCATCACTTTGGGAACATATGCATCAATCATCATGTTATCACTTAGGTTGTTCCCTGCTTCCTATAGGGAATACGGTCGAGGTAACCACTAACCAATCTTTTGGTTGCAGGTCCTAGCCTATCTGCAACCAGAGAGGGCTCTCTCTTTGTCATTTAGCTTTGTTTTGGAGTGTTTTAGGCTAGTTATGATGAACAGGGTTTGGTTTTAAGTTTGTTGGATAGTGATCTCAAACAGAACTAGGATGCAAGTATATAACTGTTTTTTCCATTGGGAAATGGAGTCACTGAAAGTGTAATCGTTGAAAGAGTTTCTTGGTGAAAAGGTAGTACTACAGAGCAGGATAGGCACGCTAGAAACAATTTTCAAATCTAGAAATGATGGAATGAAGTCAGGGAATGAAAGGCAATCAAGAATCTTTCATTATGCTAGTAGAAGGAAAGTGTATGAATATTGTGCAGGAGCAGTTAAGAATTCCTAAACAGTATTCAAACTGAAAGAACTAGTGCAAACATGAGCAGTTAAGAATTCATATTTATGACTAATCCTGAAGAAAACATAATTAACAGCAGAGATTGAACATAGGGTGCATTCAAACAAATCCTATGCTATTCTTCTTCTCTGTTATTAAGAATTATGGAACATATATGAAATTTACGAATATAAAGAACATAAAACACAGTTTAGTATAACTTATTGTTCCATAGCATGACACAGGAATTCTGTAGCAGGTCCCAGAACATCCAATCCACCTTCAGATCATTCAGACATAGTGCACTTCAACGGTCATTTGTATGAATACAGTCTGATATGTTACAGCACAGTTCAGAAAGAAGAAATCATCAACCCACAATACATCTCTTTTACAAGTATATATAGGAGTTTTACAAAAAATTCCATAGGGAAATATCTGGACATCAATGTATCCATCTACTCTGACATAATCAATAACTATTTGTGGAAAAATCGTGCAGCAATAACTGAGGAATTAAAAGCTCTTTACTCGTTGTGGCATGTGTCCTGTGTGTTGTTGACCTTTTGACTCTGGCAGTCAGTGGGTGACTGGTTCCTTGATATGTTGTCCTGTGCCACGTGGTCTGCACTTTTGAATATCAGCGCGAATTTCACCCACTTTTCATTTGAATTTTCTGGTAGCTAAGCCATATAATGCAACTTGCTTATGTAGACAATGAATGAGAAGAGAATCAAAACTATTTTAGAATCTGAGGCAGACTTTGCCACCAATCCTCAGTTGGAAATTGATGTTTTCTTAATTTGTATAATGTTCCATCAGCTTTAGTGTAGGTATAATAATTAGGCCAAAATAGAAAAAGTTGTGCTACCTCATGCTCTATGTAAAACAAATCCTCTAGTTTTTCATATAAATTCTGCCCTATGGGAGGGACTGCTTCTTCTGTAGTGCTTGATGATGCTATGATTTGATTTTGTATAAACTTACTCAACATGTTTACATATTGTCCCTGTTTTAGTAGCCTTCCAGCACTAGTAACCAGGCTGGGTAAACCTTTGGTTTGCAAATTTGCAAGCCTCTACCTAAAGGAATTTACCTCTATCTACATTTCCTAGCATTTCCTTTCTATAGTTTGGACAAAATTCCTCATGGTCAACACTTTCTTGACTCTTACTATAGTCTCTGTCATGTTCTGGATGTTTAGTGCTACCAGCTGGTCAACAGTACTAGTATTCAAAAAGTGAATCAATCAATTGGCTTGCTCAGGCTTATTTGCTAGTAATGTTCTGGCTTTATGAGTTTCATGTTGAGTTACAGCCATCAATTCTATTTGGTCAAAAATCGTTTGTATTCCTGTCCATTGCTCAGCAAGAGATTGGCCAATTTTATTCCACAAAATTGTTTTTATCTCAGTCAGGGTTCTATGGAGACTGAGGTCTTTCTCCAAGGCCTTTATCTTATTTTCTAGGGCTTTTACTTCCCTGGTTTTCTCAGCAACTGTCATCTTTGACTTATCATAACTAGCCTAAATCTTGGCTAGCTTTTCTTTGGTTTCCTTCATCTCTGCCATTTGTAATTCTAGAGCCTTAATCTCTTTCATCATGGCCTCCATACTCAAGTTGGACTCTTGCACTGTTGATGTTGTTGGATCTGTTGAAGTTGATGCACCTGCTGCTGAAGTTGAACCTGGGGGGGGTCCTGCTGTAGTAACTATTGTTGAAGGAGCTATAATTATTGGAGTTGTTACTATTGGAGCTGTTTGGGATGGTTGAGGGGCTAAATCTGGCTATTTCCCTCGTTGAGCTTCGTCCAATGCTTTCTCCGTCTCTAATATCCTTTGATTCATCCTCATAAGTAGACTCAGCACATCCTCTACTTCCTATTGTTGTGCTACTTCTGTAGTTTGAGGATGTATGGTGACTGGCAGCTTCATTTGTTTTCTCAATGCTGCTATGTCTTCCTCCTTTTTTCTAATCAAGGCCTGAGTGCCTTTGGGATCTTTGGGATCATGTCCCAACTCTATGATGATCTCCTCCAAGGATTTTATCCTATTATCCTTGGCCAAGGATTAGGCTTTTTCCAACTCTAACTGGGCAGAAGTATTGTATAAGGAGTTCTGCAATCTGTGGGCCAGTAGAGCCTTGTCTGCCAATGTAGAATAAACCATTTCTCCCGTTTTCTTATGTAACTCAATCCGGTCTAAAGGATGTATATCTTTTGCCAGGACCTCCAGATTGGTTATGATGTAATCTGTAGGTGACTGTGGCTGCTGTGTAGTAGGTCTGAAGTGACTGAGAGTCATCTTCCTTGCTTCCATATCATAGGCTGCCATTAGCCTTTGTTGATTTTTCGGATCCATTCTCATTAACTGGTTGTAAATTTGAAACCTTATTGGCTCGTTTCTAGCTTTAATCTCTATGAATGCATTTTTGATATCTGAGCCCTTTTTTTGGGTCTGCTATTTGGAGGATGAAACCTCCCCTCCTGGTTGTTTCTCTTGCTCTTGCTAAAAGGAGTTGGCTGATGTTTCGAAAATAGGAGGGATCTGTTGCTCAGAAGTCCCCTCACCCCTGATGTTTCCTATGGTCTCTTCTGTGATTTCCTCCTCATCATAGGGGTTTAGCCTCTATCTTTTTTCCCCTTGCTGGTCTATGGATGTCCCTGTGGGTGTACCATCTATTATGTCCCTCTTTTTTCCTCTTTCCTCATTGTGAGGAGTTTGTAGCACAGGGATTTCGGGTGCCTTTGTTTTTGTTAAAGGGCTTTGTTCTTGACCCTTTTCTGTATTCTCTTTAGTAAGAAGCGAAAGATAGGTAATTTATGCTTGTACGCACGGGCAACGCGCAGTATGGCGTCTATCTACTGATCAATATGCACAATAAAAAGGTAATCCATTTCATATTTATATTTTTTTATCCACTGATATTTGAGGATGGTTGCTCCTCCATTGTGCTTTGCTGTTCAGAATGCTCTATTTCTTTGCCCTTTCCTGCTGATGATATAGCCTCCTTAGCTAGCTGTCGTGAAGTAGCAGTTGATGTGCTTGCTCCCACTGGTTGAGGCTGTGTGAAGGTGACCTATGCAACATAATCCAGGTCAATTCTTTTCTCAATTTCTTTCATCTCTCTCTCTAATTTTTCTTCTTCAGTGAGATCTTCATCATCTAAGGTGCCCTCTACCCATTCTAGTTGATTGGCATATTGTTCAATGTAGGGGATTGGCTGGTGCACATATCCTGAAAGCCTATGTTTGATTCTTCTAAGGCTTATAAAGTGTTCAGGTTCATATGGTGCCCAGTAGAAGCTCTGTTTCAACATGAGTTCTTGTCCCAGCATGTTGTCTGCATTTTTCCATGCTTCCTCCCTCTTATTGAAAACAAAGGGACCCAACTGGTGTCTAATTTTAAGCTGTGCTTTCTTGTTTTTCCCATGGAAATGAGTTAGGTCTACATTGCTGAACTACTTGAAGTATTCCAAGGCAAAAAGTCGCATGGGGACATATCTTGGTAGCTTATATGGGGACAACTCACAGCCATAAATTCTGATCACTGTGTGGTTTTGGTAGAAGTACCAATCACCAATGATGTAACCTTTCGAAAGATGCAAAATTATTTGCATTTCAGCAGTGAGTCTAGTAAGAGGAGTCACCATTAATAGGCAAGTGGCTGGGTAGATGAATAGGTCAATAAACTCACAATATGTGTATGGAGAATAGTGGACTTCATGGAACACTGAGGTCCAATAAATGACAGATCTCCTCTCTCCTTTTGCGTCTAATCTCCTGAGAGGAGCCTTGAAACTATCTGGGTGATAGTACAATAGCAGGTGGTAAATATAAGAGGTGTATTTAAACACTCTTTCTCTCTCCATCATCATGAACTATTCATGTATCTTGTCTGCTATGAAAGTGGCATAGTCATACATGACACCAGGGAGCTGTTCTGGAGTGAATATGGTTAAGAGAAAAAATACAGCCTCATCCACAAATTCTCTTATTTTGCATCCTAGAATGTATGAGATCATGTCCACCATGAGCTTTCCTATTTCATTAAACGAGGTCTGATGATAGGGAGGAGGATGATCATATTGGCACTGTGGATCCATAAATAACTGACTAACTCTTGATATTTCTACCTTAGAGAGCCTTTCACCCTGATCCAGTAAAAGTTTCATTGTGAGGGGCACCAGAGGCTGAGGAGGCTCAAAGTTCAGCATTTCATTTATGGCTTGAGGAGTGATATAGAACAGCACAGACCCATCTGGACTGAGAAATTCTCTCGGAGTGGGTTCATAGTGTGCATGGCATAGATGGATGAAATCAGGCAGCACATTAACTGATGGGAGGTAATAGATGGGCATGCTGGATTTCCAAATTCCTAGAATATCAGTGTTATTTCTGTGATTGTGTTTGAATTGGCACACCGTTTTGAGGTGAGTAAGGCCCATCGTGTCTTTGATCTGAAAGTCTCTTTCTGTTAATGGTAGCCACTATAATTCCATGTGTGGATCACTCAAAGGAGCAATGATCAAGGCTACTAGAGTCTCCATGATTTACACTGCTGGTATTGATTGCAATATGGGTGTAAATAGCAATAGGAGGTAGAATTGAGGCTCTGAGGATACTAACAGAGGTATGAAAACTGAATTTCTATTTCAAATGGACCTCACTGTACAAATTTTGTGGTAAGCAACAAACTTGCAATACTTTGACTGAGTTTTTACATAAACTGGTTGAATTTACAGGCTCTGTGAATTGAATGCCGAGAGGATAGAGTTGAATTTCACCTGAAGGGGCACAAGCTTGCAGAGGGAAAGTGAAATTGAGGATTCCCTTTTAGGAAAATAGGTTACAACTAGTGGAAACGGGACACTGGAGTAATTTGACTCAATAATTTGGCAATTTTTGTAGTTTATAGGCGAATATGAAGGCAGAGTATGTGTCGGAATAGCTTGTTTACAAAGGAAATTAGTTCAAATTTGTAGGTTCGCGGTGAATTACCAGCTTAAACGATAAATGCAGGACAGTGAGTGATTGGTAGGAGCGCCGTTGGGAGGAATCACAGGTTCTTTCGGCAATTTTAAATACAAAAGTATAAAAACAGGGCTTTCAGGTGAAAGTATGGATAAATACCTATTTATAGGGTGCTGAAGATAGTTAACAGGTGGAGCTTCGAGCTATGGAGTCAGGTTATACAGTCGAGTTGGCAGGTCGATGGATAATACCAGCTCCAGAAGTGAAATAGCGAAAATACATGCACGTTCTTTGCAAATGAAATAAAATAGAAATGGGCGTAAAATAGTCATTTTCCCGACTTTTTAACCAAATTTGGACCTTTTGGCACTTTTTGCGTTTTTCGAGGATGACGTCATCATGACGTATTTTTTGTCATGTAGTGAGTATGGAAGATGACGTGGCACATGACGTAGATGCTGACGTGGCCCAGGTACAGTGTAGTGGCAGGCGACATGGCGACAACGTCATGTGGTGACGTAGGCAAGTGGGGAGGGCGATAAGCGGTTTGCATCGGACCACTTTTGGTACGGGAGTGGTATGTGTCAGGGGCGACCCGATGCAATAGGAGGCCGACAGCTATCCCGGTGTACGACGGTGAAACCGTCAACCATCGGGTACTATCGTACCGCTACAAAGGGGCGCCCGATATCGACGAAGGCCGTCGGATCTATGGGGAGTGATCCGATGGTGGACGGGAGGGCAAGACAATCAGGGCTTAGTGGAACAATGCGCTCGATAAACGTCAATTTTTCACGGCTTCGGATGGATTTTAGAACTTAGGTTAAGGAATAATGTTCCGCCGGGTTCTAGTTATTTATTAATCAAATATTAATCAAATTCAAATGAAATGCACGGAGGGTGACAGGGTATAGTTTGGGGGGAATGTTTGATGTGGTTATTCATTTAACTGGGTGTTAAATGAATCCCAAGGGTAATGAACGCGGAAGGGCTAATACTAGGTCCCAAATGGACCTAATGTTTCCCGACTTATATTATTTGGCTATAGTTGCCATGGGGTGGAATATTTAGTATTTTTTGGGGGGTTTTATATAGTTTCTTGTAGAATATGGGTGGGGAAATGATTTAGGGAGCTAGATAATAGGGTTAGATGTTAATATGATTTCTATGGAATGAAGAGGAATGGATGCATGCTAAGTGAATGGAATCTTGAGCATAAGGAAATGAATGGATTGTGGAAAGATCAAATTTACACAAGAAATGTGGCTTCTTTTCACTAAGTCAACTCAGATGTCAACTTGGTTTTTAACCAGAATGGAGTGAAGCTGGACTTTTGGGCAAATCCCAAGGTCCTTGAGGGGATGTTAGTGAATGATTTTTGGGGGAATGAAAGGGGAAGTTAGTCATGCTTCCACTGTTGTACCATCAAACAATTGTCATGGTGTCAATTCATAAATGAGATGAGTCCTTCTTGACAAGACAAAAAGTAATGATAACCTTGTTTCTGCAACCTCAAACTACCTACCCAGCCTAATACACCTAACATTTTTTCTTCGTTTGCATTGGGTGCACTTGAACTGGAAAACCCTGATTGTCCTCTTTTTCTTTTGACTGTCCTCCTATATAAATGTACCCTTATCTCTTCCAAGGGCCCAGATTAAGCAGTTGGGCTCCTTAAATTCTCTACCTAGCTACTCATCTGCCAAGCTTGAACTGTTTGGACAGATATTTCTTTCACTATTCTACAACAGCAATTCAAACATGGCATGGTCCAAATTGGACTGGGCCATCCATCAAATGTAATAAGTAATAGTACCTTCACATGGTGAATTTGCAAAATAAGATAGCAGTGGCATTTTGACTAGCCACTTTCCTGGTCTTTGGTTTGGGGCTCAATTTCACTATTTTTTCTGACCAATTGATTTTCTTGCCTTTTGATTATTCTTTTAAGGCATACCCTCTTTTCATTTTTAGTTTTCTTTGTCTATACAAAATATGGAACCTCTACAGCATGTAGGGATGAACATATTTAGCACTTCCACTGTCAATCATGAAAAATGAAACCTATTGGTATAGGAATCTAAGAGTGGCTCCACTTGAGGATGGCTTTTCCTGGTGAAAAGTCAAGAACAGTAGGTCAGATTGCCTTATTTCTCAATCCTTGTTGTATTGTGAAACTTCCTTGTCTTGGAGACCTTTGATCTGAATCTTTGTAGCCTGTATGCAGTACCTTTTAAACTAATCTGTGCAAAAATTATAGCTTTGTCTCTTGCTGGTTTCTCTAAGTGCTTATCAGTCATCTTTCTACTTCCTAAGACCTCCCTCTAATTTGTTTGTGGTTCATTCAACATATACACCAAACTTGGTGTAATTCCTTGACTTTTCTTCAAAATTTGCTGCATTTGTTTCCTTATCTAACTGTTGTAAATGAAAATTCTAAAAATACAAATACTTATGTACAATATGTAGTTGTGTTATGTTCATCAAAGGGGATCAAAATAATGTTTGAGCATTCTCCCATTGACTGGGCCTTCTTCAGTATCTGTGCCATCCAAACTCTTAAGAAAATAGGTGTTGTTACCTTGTACATCTTGAATCACAAATGGTCCTTTCCAAAGAAAAACAAATTTTCCATGTTTCCCTTTATCTTCCCTCCTGGAATCCCATTTCAGCACTTTGTCCCCTATGAAATAGTCTTCAGCTTTTGTTCTTTTATCAAAGATCTTCTTGAGTTTATCTTGTAACACCTGAGTTCTGTGATATACTTCTTCTCTTGTCTGTTGCAAGTGTATAGTTTGATTGATCCTTCTCTGAATGTCATTAGGCTATGCTTGTATTTCTTGTAGCAACTTGACCACAGGGATTCCTAAAGAAGAGGGGAATCTTGCCTCCATTCCATAAATCAACTCATATGAGCTTGTTCCAATGGATCTTTTGGTGGTCAACCTATCTGCCCATAGTGCATTAACAAATTTTTTGTGCCAATTCTTCTTGTTCTCTTCCAGGATCTTTTTGATAATGTTGATGAGGCTTTTGTTGGAGGATTCAGCTAGACCATTAACTTGAGGGTAATAGGTTATGGAATTACCTAGGGTAATGTGGTATTTGTGACAAAAACTGATCATTCTTTTAGATTTAAAGGCAGTTGCATTGTCTGTAATGATCTTTTCTGGACAGCCAAATCTAGATAGGATATTGGTCTCTAGGAATTGTATGATGATTGAGTCATTGGCTTGCCTACAAGGGATGGCCTCTATCCACTTGGTAAAGTAATCCGTGGCTGTCAAAATCCATCAATGCTGGCCAGAAGATGAAGGGTGGATCTCCCCAATGAAGTCTAAACCCATTGTTGAAATGGCCTTTCAGTTGAAATAGGTTTAAGGGGTAGGGGCAGCAGCTTTTTCTTGCCTTCAAAGATTTGACATTTATGGCAAGACATTACAAATTTTCTAACATCAGTAAATAGGGAGGGCCAATAAAACCCAGCCCTTAGGATTTTATCAGTTGTTGATTTCCAATACAAGTGTCCTCCACAATCTCCTGCATGAAATTCTTTGATGACTTTGTCGGTTTCATCCAATGTCAGACAATTAAGCAAAATACCTTCATGATTTTTCCAAAACAATACATTATCTAAGATGCAAAACTTTGAAGCTTTCATTTTCAAGAATCTTTTTTTGGTTCTAGATAACCCTAGAGGAGCTTGCAGGTTTAACAATACAAAACATATGTCAGTGTACCAAGGTGATTGTAAGAAGGCTTGATTGATCTGTGGAGTCGTCATCTCTTGCTCGTTATCCAATTCATTGATGTCTAGGGCTTGAAAGTTGGTTTCAGTCATTAGTTTAGCTAGCCCTTGTCCTTTTATGAGTTTTTTTGGCTTTATCTCAATGTCATATTCTAAAATGTTGGCTATCCATTTGCCTCTTTTGCCTTCAATTCCTTCTTGAGTAAGGATGTCTTTAACCACTGCATTAGGAACATAGGCAATTATGTGAGAGTATAAGATATAGACTCTGAAATCCTTTATGGCCTTTACAAGGGCATATGCCTACTTCTCCATGATTTGGTATTTGAGTGGGGCATCTCTGAGTGCTTTGTTGAAAAAAGCAATGGGTTTCTCATGTCCTGAATCATCTTTTTGTAATAGGACAACAGCAATAGTATGCTCAGATGCAAAGGAAAAGATCATAAAATCTTTATCAAACCTAGGACTTGTAAGAACAGGAGTTTTTGTTAAAGCTATCTTGATCTCCTCAAAGGCCTGTTTGGCTTCTATTGTCCATTTGACTTTAGAATCTTTCTTGAGCATATTATTTAGTAATCTTATCAGCTCAGCCAGATTGGGAATGAATCTTCTCAAGAAATTGATCTTGCCTAGAAAAGCGTGTAATTCTTTGATGTTTCTTGGATGAGGCACTTGTAGGATAGCTTGAATTTTGTCCGGGTCAATTCTTATACCATCTTTTGAAATTATGTGACCTAGGAGTTTGCCTTCTTCTAGGCCAAACGGTGATTTATTTGGGTTCAATGATATGCCATATTTTCTACAAATTAGGTGTAGGAATTTTCAGGGTAAGTTCCTCAGACAGAACACCAAAAGGACACCACTCACAAACAGATCACAGATCAATACACCAGTATTTTGATGTGGTTAAAACCCTCGGAAACAGTCCACGGTCTGCGCCAACGTGGCTACTACAGGAATTAATTAATAAAAGAATGAAAATTTACATAAGCTTCTCTCATGCACGGTTAACCTACAAATGACCCTCCATGCGCTTTAAATAGAATTCATGGACCAATCGGGTGTCAAGCCACGGATCAAGTGTCGGTAATACCGAGGAGAGAATGAACCGTCGGATCACTAACTATCGTGACCGTCGGATTGTAAGTTACAAAATGTACAACGGTAAAGAAACACACTTTACCTAACGCTAACCTAACTCTATACTAGACCAAGTTGAACTTAACTATTCCTATGTGTCGGAATATCCTAACAGATCAAAGGAGAGAACAATATACAAGAAGGGAGAAGTTCGACGTTTGTTTCCTGAATATAGAAATCAAGTTCTTATCACATCTCAATTGCACCAATGGCATTCAACGGTTTAAGACTAGAGTATGCCCTTGATGGCAGCTTGAATTATATAGCCTATAAGGATCACATGGAAGCATGTTGTAGCTCCAAATATCACCTTATGTATTTGTGATACTTGGTTTATGGCCTAGGGAAACCCCTCCTTCCAGACTTGGTCCAAATATTTAAAAAACAGTGTTTTACTCCCTCTACGTGACTTTGCCTTGTATTAAACACATGTACATGTGGGGAAGTATATACCAAACCGTGTATATGTCTTAAAACACTTTAAAAAAAATAATTTTCCTTAATTATGGACAAATATCAAGAGTTTTACCTGTTGATTAACTATCAGTGCACGTGGCCCAACTGTTCCCAACTAAAAAACTACTTTGAGAGAGGTATAAAAAGACTTCAATGTGAAGGCCTTAAGGAGGAGAGAAAATAGAGAATTACTCTACTGATATTATCCCCTGATCAATTCTGAAGATACTTGTGCTTCAATTACTTCCCCAAGTTTAGGAAACCCTTATTTCCTTGAGATTTGATATCCTTTCACTTGTGGGAGATATCCTTGTGTTGGTTATGGAAGGAGCCTTTTGAAGACCGTGACTCGATGGACATAGAGGATGGTTCCACTTGGAGCCAGAAGAGGAAGACTCAGGTGAACTCTTTCTATGTTTTTAATATAGTTATCTGTAATAAAAGAAACATTGTCTTCTTCCTGATATCAACTTTGTTTATGCATCTGATGTTGTTGTTATGGTTTATGTATGAATGATTATTTCAATGTATAACTAACCATCTACCTATATGTTATAAAGTTGATTTCACTATAATGCTTTATATGCCAATGAGAATCTTTTCATAAAATACATTAGGCAAAAGATGAATATGGATGATTTGAATTTTTTATCTAGGAAGAAGAAAGCACAATTTAAGATTAACATATAGATTAGCCCTTTCATTGTCAATACCAGAGTAGTAGCAAAGGAGGCAGATAATTTATTAAAGAAGATGAAATTCAAGTTGAATTTTACCTGGTCCTATGATCCCCTAGGAAGTATTTTGAGCATAAAACAACACCGTCTATACATACAGCTAGACTAGAGATAGAAAATTATGAAAATAAAGAAGAATGGTAGGAAAATACATTACAAGAATTTGAGGAACAAATTGTTAGTCAAACATCTTCATTGATCAAATACTGCAACAACTCAGGTTGAACCCGAAGACCTGGTGTGAGGAAGAATTTGAGGAGCGCATAGTTCCTTAGGGCATTTAAATAGTTTGGGTTTGCCAATGCCTACGAATCAATGTCTTCATGCTCACGTTATTTCCAATCAACCATTTTTCAGTGTGTTTTCCTTGAAAAAAACCATAAAATCAAGTCAACAATCATCTTTGGCTAGAGAAATTTGGATCAAAGCAGAGAATTTTGGGCAAAAAATTGAAATTTCAGTGTTCATGACATTGGTGTGACTATTTTAAAAATAGTAGCACCGAAGATGCACTTGAAAGAGTTAATAACCCTCAATCGATGTGATTTCGTGCCCGGAAATCACACCGACTAAGGGCGAATTTTTTTTGCTAAATCCTCCTCCATACATCCAAAAAACAGTTCAAAATACGAAAATCAAGCATAAAAATGAAGCTAAATATCTCAGCTATTTGCAACTGATGAATCGTTAAATGGCTTCCCAGATCTACTACAATCTGCTCCTGAAAATTCTAGGGCACAAATGGCTAAAAATTTCTCGACACAAGGTAAAAAGGTAAAATGGTAAAAATTATTTACTTTTTCCTCCTTTTATTCATTTTTCATGAAATAGTAGGGTTTTTAAAGGTATTTTTAATCTATTTTTACCTCATAAATTGGACAATGCATTTACCTTTTGTGTAGCGACAGGTGATAGATTACGGATGATTATACTAGAGTCCCATTTAAGCTCTCTTTTTGACTCGTAAAACTCAAATGAAAAGATTGCCGAGAATTTATCCCTTTTTGAATCATTAAAGAGAATAAAAATGGGGGGTTCACTTTCAAGCTCTTTTCCGACTCTTTAAACATGAAAATATTGCCAAGCTCTTGTCGTTTTGAACTTGTTAAAGGTTGACAAAAGTCATTTATCCAGTATACGTTTACCCCTTTTTCGGGCTGGGATAAACTATTTATGAAAAAGGTACTCCATGACTTAAATAGTCAAGTGGTTCTCTCAAGTATCATTTTCTACCTTTTCAGGCTTAAGAGACACCAATGTATGAAAAGGTACCATGTGGATTTTTCTTTTCCATGTCTTTTTCAAACTCTCTAAACATGAAAAACATATCGAGTTACACCTTTGTCGAACTCGTTAAAACATTAAACGACTTTAGATTCGTCATCATGAAGAAAATGAGCTTATCCTTCCTAGGGCTCATTAATCTTACTAGGTCAAATTCATCTGAAGAATGGACTTACAATACAATAATATGTTATCCCCTTCAAGCTTGCAATTAAAAGATAATTAGGGTACCTACCAAAAATGGTGGGGGAAAATGAGAAATTCTATCAGTTGTGTCGGTGGCTCATTCTTGAACATGACACTTTCTGCTTCATGTCGGGTTAGGATATGCTCACTTCATCGTTGACTTTCTTAGGTTGGGATGTTCATTTTTTTCCTTCCATTTGGTCTCTGCCACATCATCATGACCTTTGATCCTTTAGATCCAAAAGCTACCAAACTCCAGATTCGTGTCACTGATATGTTCAAAGAGTTGTCTTTCTGCAGTTACACTCATTCCTGATTCTTTGTATCATCCATAATCATTGCATTCCTTTGTCTCGTGTAGATGATGTGGGATACATCATGGCCCTCCTTCGACATGGTCATTTCTTGTCAACTTCATCCCATTATCCACGAAGTTGGCCGAGAGACTCCCTTCGAGTACTTTAGAGCTTGCATGCCCTAATGGCAAGTTCTTCACACTCGACAACAAGTTCACATAATTGGCTTTCGATCAGGTGATTTCATCGGTGTTCGACTTCAGTTCCTTTATTCATATTTTGTTGATTGTGTTGCTGGTACCTTGAGAGCCATTATCATTATTGGTGATTTCTCTCGCACTTGTTAATAGTTCACATCATTGACCGCTAAGCAAGTGAATTTGTAGCATGTTTGACTTCAACACATTCATTCACATGTTAGGATTTGTACTTTGATTGGGTCGTGTTGGAGTGCAGGACCTTGGGCTCAGATTACAAATGTCCAGGTTCCAAGGCGATGTGACAAGATCATGCTGATATACATGTCTCTTTCATATGGATGGCTAGGACCATACCATGAGTTGTTATATGTGATCCTTCTTGGTATTGGATGGTTGTGCCCATGCCTAGATCCATTTACATGATCATTTTCTGGATGGCTACGTCCATACCATAATTCATGTATCATTTGACAAAGTTTTCAATGATGTATATATATCTATTCTTACTTGCAGGTTTTCAGACAATGGACATTGGTTCCCTGCATCTACTTGTAAAGCATTTCACCCCCCCACTCTAGTTCAACCTTCATGCTTTAGGGTTATCTATTACACAAAATTTTGTCACTATCCTTGTACTCCCTGTTCCATGATCATGGAGAACCTCTACAGTGAACCCTGCATGCTCTCCTATCATGAAGAAACTCCCATTATGTCCCTCTTCATGAGAAGAACAATTCCCTTTTGCATCATTTCCCAAGAATCTTCCTTTTACCCCAGTTTACAAGACCAACACTAATGACCTGTTTCCTCCTCATGCCGATTTACAAATATTAAAATCAAGACTAGTGTCATATGACTCAACTGAGCCCTTTTTCAGTCGCGTTGATCCTCTTTTGGCAAGTTTTTTAAATATGGAGTCGAAGCTTCTAGCTCTATAAGCTTTGTAACAAAAGTCTGGTAAATGGTTAGGATGGATGGAACCAAGGAAGTTAGTTTGGGATCCTTTCCCCTATTAGTATGGAACAAACCCAAGAGATAAGGCCTTCTCCCATGATAAGAGGAACCATATCCCCTCCATCCAAGCTATATAAACCCCTCCTTTTACAAGCTAAACTAGTTTAAGTCTTACTATTTTTGGAGCTTGAATAATCAAAAAGACATCTATAGCTTGTAGCTCTCTAGTTTATGTTTGTGAAGGGATAATAGTGTGTGTGGTGTACGGACTCCGGACACCACATATCTCCACAATCATATGATATTGTCCACTTTGGGCCTATGCCCTCATGGATTTGCTTTTGGACTTACCCCAAAAGGCCTCATACCAATGGAGATATTTGTCCATCCTTATATACCCATGATCCTCCCCACTTCTAGTCAATGTGGGACTTTGATCGTATATCCAACAATCCTTCCCTCGAACAAAAGGACCATCGAGCCTCCCC
>APFE030591597.1:126501-145854 GCA_000404065.3 Pinus taeda | reverse complement strand
GACCTTCTTCATCTATAGCATCCATAAAATCATCATCTTCAAAAGCCATTAAAAGTCTATAATTATTACCTCATTCATTTTCATCACTATTTGAGATTCCATCACTGTCATCATGAGTGTAGTAGCTTTTCTTACTTACATTCTGTTTCTTGTTCCATCTAACAGGTTCCTCACCTTCATCAAGCTTATTTTTATGAGGACACTTGGCAGCATAGTGACCGACTCTTCTACAAGCAAAGCATTTGAAGGGTAACTTACCTTTGAATCTTCCTACACCCCGTTGAAGGTTCTTGACAAAATTTGATTCTTCCTCTTCTTTTGACATATGTCCTAACTCATAGTAATCTCCTTTACCTGAAGCCTTGAATGAAGTTTCTCTCCTGTCTGATGGTCCTCCTTTCCTAATTTCATAAGCGGTTAGAATTCCGTGTAGCTGCGACATGGTAATTTTCTGAAGATTCTCCTTTTCTTCTATTGCAGAAACTTTTGATTCAAACTTAGAGGACAAAGATCTTAGAACCTTTTCAACCATAACAACCTCTTTTATTTCTTCACCCAAGTTTTTCATACAATTAACAATCTCATCTATACGTAGGAAATAGTTAGCCACACTTTTGTCATTATACATTCTGAGATTTTCATACTGAATTCTGAGGGTTTGAAGTTTTTCTCATTTTACCTATTCATCTCCTTCATAGCTCAGAATGATCTTGTCCCATATTTCTTTTGCGGTTTTATACTGCATCACCTTGACGAATTTAGATTGCGATAGACATCCTAATAGAGTATTGACAGCCTTTGCATTTGTTTCAAACTGCTTCTTTTTAGCCAGATCTATAGGAGTTGTTGAAGGAAAAGTGTACCTTGTATCTATGATATCCCAGACTTCTGTACCAAGAGATTGAAGATAGGTTGTTACTCTTACCTTCCAATAGACGAAGTTGGTCCCATCAAAAATTGGTGGCCTGATCAATGCTTCTTTGTCATAGTTGCTCATGATGATAGACCTTCCTTCAAGCGATCAAGCTTCTTCTGAAGGACCTGCTCTGATACCAATTGCTGGAAATAATACTGAGAGGGGGGGTGAATCAGTATTATCTGGTCAATTAATTTCTTTTCAAACCCAGAACATATACGCTACTTCAATTAGAGAAAATCGCGTATATACGCAACTATAGATAAGGAAACCCGCGTATGCCATGTAGACTTATACTTTAATATATTCTACAGATGTTGAACATTAATCTGTACATCAAAATCATATAAAAAATAACCAAGAATAGTAAAATAGAGTAGAAGACAATCACACACAAGAACACAAGATATAAGGTGGAAACCCAATGTGGGTGAAAACCACCTGCTGCAATATGTCTCTATCCTTCCAATTAGAAACTTCTTTTTACAATGATTTTGTATTGGTGCAGTCCTTTACCAGTACGTAGGCTGCAACCTATAGAGAGCTACAACCCTCTCTTTTCTTCC
Source organism: Pinus taeda (assembly GCA_000404065.3). Classification (NCBI taxonomy): domain Eukaryota; kingdom Viridiplantae; phylum Streptophyta; class Pinopsida; order Pinales; family Pinaceae; genus Pinus; species Pinus taeda. Next base: position 144,372 of record APFE030591597.1, on the reverse strand, counting down.
AGGGACCACGTTTCATAAATTTTTAGACTGGATCCAATCATCAAACAATCTCTTTTTCACCCATTAGTAATGAATCAAATAAACACTTCTCCGACTGCTGTACCCAGAACACAATAACAGTAATCACACACCAATTATGAACCCAGAACACTCTAGCTAAAGAACAGAAGCAGCTAAAACAAAATTCAAAAGACGTATGCTACTTCACTATTCAGAAACCTGCGTGCATACACTTCTGCATCGAGACCAACCTACGTATACGCTTCTTTCACTTGCAGAAACTACGTGTATACGCTTCTTCGTCGAGACCAACCTGCGTGTATGCTTCTACATCGAGACCAACCTGCATATACACTTCTTTCACTTGCAGAAACTGCGTGTATACGCTTATTCATCGAGACCAACTTACGTATACGTTTCTTTCACTTGCAGAAAGTGTGTGTATATGCTTCCGCGTCGAGACCAACTAGCATATACGCTTCTTCCACTTGCAGAAACTACGTGTATACGCGCTTTACCTTCACTGAACCTGCGTACAGATATATAAAAGATAATTCATTCTTTCAATCATTCAGACATTAGTTAATCCAGATTTATAGATCAAGCGTCCACCCCATAGAACAACTCAAAATCATACAAAGATACTATCATTCAAGCCTTAAGATTTTGACCCATCAATAGAACTTATCCTTCTGCTTGCACTCAGGTTCCTTCTTCATTCAGATCCAGATATGCACCATAACTCAGTCACAGTATTCCAAATCTAGCACTTTATCAGATATTCAATAATTCAGATCATACATTGCCAAATTATCTCCTTCCTCTTTTATAGCCTTAGGCCTTTCATAATACCATGGTCCAAAAACCATAACAATTCAATACCATGGACCCAATACTTGGGATCAACACTTATGATGAGATACCATGGCCCAAAAGCATAGGTTCAAATACCAAGGACTAAATACCACAGACCAAAAATAAATTCTCCCACATGTACGCACTTTTCCTTGCATGAAAATGTGTGTATATGCATACGCGCCTTGGGAATGTCCAACCGGCATGTATACGCGGCTTCGTTAAGGTGAACCTGCGTATATATGATTTCCTTCATTCTGAGAGCCTGAAATGTGATCTGTCATTAGAGTGAGTTTCCATCAAGGACAACACTTGTGCCACGGCACCAAACTTGTGCAATAATGCCAACACCTTGGCATTTTGGTTTTAGGTGATTTTCTAGAAGTTTTGCATGCCTGGCTTGATTTTTCGTTTGGTCCTTGTAGTAACTCAGAGATTAGAAGCCTAAGAAACCTCATATTCCCTGGTCTTTTTGGTCTTCTTGATGAGTTTGACTGATTTGTGAAATCTGCCTTTGGTGAGAGATAGATCTCGTTTTCTCTTTGCAAAAATTTGAATGAATTTGTTGGAAAGTTTTGAATTTCATTTTTAAAAATGGAAAACATAGCTGGGTGTTTCTTGATTAATTTTTTATTCTAAACGAATTAGTCCTTAGTTTTTTGCATAACTAAGTAAAACATCCTCAAAAAGAAAATTTTCAAGCTTTTGCTTCAATTAGGTTTTTAGAAATTGTAGATATCAGGATTAGATTTTTCATAGTTTTGAGTGTTTTTTAGAAATTATTAGAATCAATTTTGAAAAAAATTGTTTTTGTAGTGTGTGATTGTTGAAAAAGAAAAAGGATTTTGTCATGAGCATAATTAGTAGTCTCCTTTTTGAGTTTATTTAAAAAGACAAAAAGACTTTCTTTTCATTTATATGTTGAAGAAAGATTTGTTTTCAAAGAATTTCATTCTCAACTCTTTCTTTAGCTAGAAATTCATTGAAGAAAAAGGATTGTTTATCATTTTAGGTGCATTTTTAGTGTTTTGGAGTCGAGTCTTCACACCATAAATTTTCATCTCCATACCTTTTGACCTAAGGAACAACCAGTAAAAATAACGCTTAAAGTAAAATTTGATATAGTAATCATTTTATTTCTAGGGCTCTTTATCACTAACATAGCTTAGGCTAGTATCTTGGAGTAGGGAGTAATTAAATCTCCAAGATAGTTTAAACAAACAAGTAGCTATATCTTGCAGTAGGAGATAAATTCCAATTGTTACATCTATGCTCTTGGAAGCTCTTCGTAAAGGAGTCAAGCACGAGATCATATTTGAACCAGTGAGTTAATCAATCCTTCCTCATTGGGAATGATAGAAGATATAAACGTATTAAAAATGTTAAACCTCGGATTGACCATTGTCGAGGATCCTGGGGTCACTTGTTGGTAAACCTTGGATTATGTCAAGGAGCCTTCAAGGGGATTGAGCTTTACTACTCTGGCCTTGCGTTTGTATCGGATCATAGATTGTTCCCCCAGGTATATTTGTCTCTGTTGGTAACCATAGTGACCATAATCTACAGGATTCTTTCCTAAGGTGACGGTGGAGGGAAGATCCCACTGTACCTGGAGCAGTCATCGACTAGACTCACTTGGACTCTCTGGGGGGTTCTCTTCACTCGAGACGGTTTAGTGGAGAAACTTGTGCCAGTCTGTTTCATTAAGCACGTTGTAGGGGTAACTGTTCCAACTGCCATTTTTGTATTGAATTCTGCGACATTGGATTTCATCACCAACTAGTGTTTTCGGTACAGAAAGTTACTGTTTGTGTGGTTTGAACTCCTAGATTTTTTAGGCGTGTGATTCAAATTGTTTGGTTCTTTAGAGACTTTAGGTGGTTTTCTTAAGATTTTCTTTGTTTGCGTGTGAAGTAATTAAAAGTATTTAATCATGGCTGAATTACCGAGACAATAGCGTAGACTTTGGGGGCAACCTCCCGAGTATTCACCAAGTCAGCTTGAAGGGCTACAAGCTCTTGTAACTCCTAGTGAAAGTAGAGTTGGGTCATCGGAAGAAGGAGCATCTTCTCTAGTTGTTCATCAAGTTCAAGCGACAAAGTATATTTCTGAACCAATTTCATTTTCCGAAGTTACTGGTAATATTTCTTCTACTAGTGAATTAGCTGAAGGACCTGAAATTTCCAAGCCTGAAACTGAACCTGCTGCTACTCCATCCTCAGGATTTGCTTCTCCAACTTCTAGTTGTCCTAGCTCACCCAGGGTAGGAAGAATCATTACCCAAAATCTTCCCTCGAGACCTATTGCGATTGAAGAACTTGTTAGTCCAGAAGAAGATATAAGTCTCCCTGAAAATCAACAAACTTTAGAACTTAGGGAGCGTGAATCAATTTTCTACAGTCCACCTAGAGGTAGTGCTTGGTACATATCATTGAGGAACTTTTTAGAAAATCCGGGTCTTGCTTCTTCACCACCTCGAATTCCATTTCATCCAACACCTAGAGGTTTTTATCCTCCTTTTAATATGTCGAACCAGTCATCCATGTTTTCCCAAACACCGGAAATAGTTTTATTTGGAGGTCCTTCTGTTCCTTCTGGATATCAGTCACTTTCTAGTATTTTTTCGGGAGCATCTCCTCAACCCATTGGACATGGGATATCAACTGGTAATAACGTAACTCAATCGTTGAGCATAGAAGAAATTCTTATGATGTCTGGTACCATTCCGAATCCACAACCTCAAGGTAGTCAGTTACCGCCTGGGGGGCAGCCGCAAAGTACTCAATTTTCATTTGGGGGGCAACCTCAAGGTACTCAATTATCATCTAGGGGGAAACCCCAAGGAGAGTACATACCTTCGGGATAGTACATACATCAGGGTCAACCCCAAACTCAATATATACCCCAAGGTCAACCCCAATATTCATATGTACCTCAAAGTCAACCCTAGTTTCAGTACATGCCTCAAGGTTATCAACCTCAAGGCCAGTACCCAACCGAAGGTTTCCAACCACCTTTAGGTCAATCATTTGTTCAAGAAGCTGGAAATGTACCTTTGAATTATCAACCTGTTGATGCCTCGAAAATCGCTGCAACAACATTAGGGAAAACCACCTGGTCTAGACCTTAATGCATCTCCTTTTCCGTTTGGTGTGGTGGCTCCGACTGGAAGTAATGGGACCAGTTTCCGAATGATGAATAAAAAGGGGATGGATGAGTAAGTGGTTTTCTTATCTAATGGTAATGGATGAATGATTTAATCTAAAAAGTAAAATCATGAATAACTATTCTATCCTGGGAAATTTCTATTTCTAAGTGCAACGTTTGATAATCTCTGTTCACAAATAAGTTATAGATGACTATTTGATAAACAAAGACATTCATTCATATAATAATTGCTTTGTTCGAATAGTTGAACAAAGTAATTAATAAAACATTGTTACACTTATCTTTTATATATTACTGATACATGTATGACTAAACAAATAACATCCTTTAAACATCCAATAGTGAAAAATATAAAGAATGTTGTTGAAAACACATACATATATTCAATAATAGCAAGAGTAATCAAATAACAATTCACACAAAAGAATGAATTCAGATCATAGATAGTAGTACCATATGTGCTGTAAATCATTCCCAATATCAATCGCAATTGGAATTCCTTCTTTCAACTCAGAGATACTTTCATATCAAGGCAATAGTGCACATCCACATCAAAGATTCTTCCTAAAATTTGGAATAATGGCCCAGTCTTTATAAAAAATATACCGGAAGTACAATAGTGCAACTTTCAGGTTTTTAGTCTTATACAAAAACTGAGGACCCTTTCTAAATGCATGAAAGGGTCTATAAATACTTAATTAAACTAACTAACTACAAAAATAAATTGCTATTTAATTGGTACAACTGGATCTTGAATATCTTCTCCACAGCAAGTTTGTTGGTAGTCGACAGCATGAACTTTGGCTGTTCTCCCTTTGATCTGAGTTGGTAGATTGCAAGCATCGGTTCCAATTCTGGAGTGCGGCTGAGATGAGAATGGAGCTGAGCCGAGTATGTGGCATCATGTATCTTGAGAATGATACAACCGATTGCATCTGTTAGAAACTTTAGGGTGGCTCTTTGGTTGTATGGTTTTACTAGGAACAACCAATAGGTGTCCCAAGTTAAACTTTGAATACCTGCGATTAACCTTCCATTCTTTTCCAGCTCCTGATTACATGCTTGCTCCAATGTCTTACCTGATAGCAATTTACATGGGGTACATTGTCAAATCAAATTAGATAAATAGAGAGTGTTATTCATTAATTCAATCAAGTTACTTGTAGATAATCTACATCTTGAAACTTCTCTCTCTGCCTTCATTAACTGAGACTGCCATTCTAAGAATAGGATTTCCTTATGTGATTCTAGGATTTTGGGCAGATTTGTTGCCTGTCCCTCACTGGTGTCTTGCCAATAAAGAAAATTTGTCAAGGTCTCGTCGGCCTGTTCTAAATCCTGTCTAGCATCAACTAATTTATCGATTATCGATGTTGTTATATCACAAAGGGGCTCAACCTGAGAAATATTATGACACAACAATATTATTTGTGTCACCAATGCCTTATTAATCTGTAGCGCTTCTGTTCTGAAATCTGCAGGTTGTGGAAGACTCTTGAACTTCTCTATTTGAAGTGATAGCTGAGCAATTTGCTCATCTCTTGTTTTCGCCATTAGTTCATTCATCGTCTTCAACTTTGCCAATGCTTCTGATAATTCTTTCTGCTTTTGAATCGTGCTTGAGTCTACTCTCTGTTTTTCTTCAAGTAACTGCTTATTTAGTTGATTATTTAATTGTTGCTGTGTTGACAATTGTTGTTCCAACTGTTCAACTTTCTGTTGTGCTTCACACAATTGTGTTTGCAACAAAATAATTGCCTGGTCTTTTTCTTTTAGTAGATTACTCACTTCTGATGCCTTGTCCATGGTGGTCACTGAATAGGCTCTGGCATACTGGGAAAGCTTCGTTAGGTCATCAGAAGGATCAAACTCCTTCTTTCAAACTACATTGGCTGTCTCTGTTTGTTCTTGAAACAAGGAAGGTTGATCAAGCCTTCTCCTTTTCCGTTGTCACTTCACTACAGCCCTGTGTTTTGGACTATAAAAGACATCTAATGGAGGTATATCCTCCACCTGCAAAATGATTTGATCCAAGGGATCCTTTGGAATTATTTCTAAGCCTGTACCAAGGGCTAGGCCGCTGGTTCCTTCACTCGAAACCTTTGTTGATGTTGTATCCTATGTATTTGTTGCTTTGGGTGTATCGGCACCTTTTGGACCTTCCAGATTGCTTATGATGGAGTCAAATTGCTGCCATTCTTGGAGTAATTTCAGATCAATCTTGGTATCCACATTGACATTCTCATTGCCCTTATCTTTCTCCTTTTTCTTCTCTTCCTCCTGTATTTTCTCCTACTCTTTCTTCTATGCTTCCTCCTGTTGCTTCTCTTTATCTGTCTCGAGAATCTTTGATGCGGCAGGAGGTTTGTCGATGAGTCGCTATTCAGGCTCGCTTGATTGTGTCGACGGGGCAGTAGCTAGTACATCCAGAGGTAGAGTTTGCAACCTCTGATCTCTGAGTTTATTGAATTCTACTAACCCTTCATCATTGTATCTCATTTTAGCCAGTGCTTGGACTTGAAATAATGACTCTACTGAAGAAAATAAGTCATCAAAATTGTCTTCCTTATGATCAAACTTTGTGAGTTTGGCCTGCTCAAGCACATTATAGACGACTTTCCTTGGGTCAAATCGCCTATTAGGAATGGTGGCAAGATTTAGCATATTTATCTTGTCTGCTTCCTTCTCTGCATGCTTATAGTCATGCAGAGTATAAACACCACATCTTAGAGGAAAAGGAGGCCAAACCTACTTCTTTCAAGTCCTCACAGTCTTGGTTGCTCCTACGGACGTAATCTGATAGGGTAATTCTCTAGCCAATAGCTTGTCAGGTATGTACAAAGGAAGGACATGAGGCTTGGCAAGGCTACCGAAAACTCTTATGTATGTGAATTTATCCTCTTCGAACCAGTTTCCTAGAGGGGTTAGGTCAATATCTTCTTGTGAAGAAATCTTTGGAGCAGGCTTGTCAAAAATGGCACGGTAAATGGGCAACATAAAACCATTACAAACTTGATACAGGTGGTCCTTATAATGTGCTTTCCACAGCTTCTGGTGATAAATGTGAATCGGCATGGGGTCTTGTGGAGTCCATCTCCACCCCAGAATAGGAAATTCAGAGTTGAAACAAAGAGTATCTAAAATATAGACACTAAAATAAAATGGAGGAATAGACCTATCGGTGACGTGAGTTTTATTTCTAAACTCAAGAATAGTAGTGGTTAACTTATCTGATAATATATTTCCTCAATCCATTATCTCACTATTGACTGTCGCTTCCATTAGAGGAACCATTTCAATCATGAATTTTGTGGAATCGTGTAATCCCCAAATCCTACACATCATTGCCCCAATGTAACAATAAGGATAACATAACGAATCGACAGAGTACTTACCCGAAGATTCATGCTTATGCGTTGCAGGGTTTTGTCTCCATTCCTAAATAGGTGTTGATTCAGTTTCATTCTCACTTCTGAACTTCTCCAGAAATGCTTTGTTGTATTTCTTTTGTGGTTCAGGTAAGTGGTACATTTTTCTCAAATCATCAGGTTGAAACGAGCCGAAGACTCTCCCGTCGACTGTGCAGAATTTTCTATTCGTAACAGGGATTTCCTCTACTGCCCATCGCACTACATCTGTATACGGAAGAATTTTCTCTGGAGCTGCTATTCGGTGTAGATAGGAGTTGGCTAAATCCTTTAGGGTAGCCTTTGACTTTCTGGTTGAATCTGCAGTAGCTTGCACCGATACCGTTTCAGGCTCTTCAACTTCAATTAGATTATAGATGCTTTGCCAGCTAGTGTTGTCGAGGCCAAGACAGGTAGTGTCTGAAATCAATCCTTTCTTGCTTGGTCCTGGATCAGTGGTAGATTATCCTGTTACTGTGGGAGCTGAAGCTGCTGCAAATCTCTTGGATTTCTTCCCCATTTGGCTTGAATTTGTTGCTTCGGTGGAGCTTTGCGCAGGAGATAAAATGAACGTAATACAATGAATAGGTGGTGTGACCCAATATGAAAGAGTTATATCAATTAACGAATAATAAAGGATTAAAATAATACTACCGCAGATACAATCTCAGGGGAGATCTTGGCATAACTACTCCATTAATTGGCCACTTTAGCCTGTCAATCATTTAAATGCCCATCATATCGTTTATTCGCCAAATGATTCATTCAAGTGTGGCTTTAATTTTTGGTGGATAATCACAAGTGAATCGCTATCGAGAACGGGAAGGCTTTTAATAATAATCTAAAATAATATACCCAACCCTTTTCAATCTATTTTGAAATTCATGCTTAGCTTTATCACAATTAGAATCGGAGAAATGCTTGAGTGGTAGTATTTGTGTTATTGCAAAATCCCCAATCCCCGATGGCGATACAGCTTATTCGCATCGGGAGTTTTTAAAAGATGTCTTTAACGTGTGTGCACTATAGTCCCCGATTTCCAATAGCGATATCGCATCGGAGAAAAGTGGGAGGGCCTTTTGTTACACTTGCTTGCCTTTCCCGATATCTGATAGTTATTCACTTTTCGGATCAGGGTAAACCAATGGGTCTTTTCGTTATGAATCCCTTGTTGTTGCGATATGAGATCTTGCAATCGCTTTATCGCAATAATAAAGAATTATGTATTTAATTTATAAGACCGATTTATGTTTATTCAAAAGGTTTATAATGTATTGTTTCTTTCGGACCTTTTGATGAAGGATGAGTTGATACCAATTTTATTCACACATCTATAAAAAGGGACCCATTTCATATTATAGTTAAAAAGAAAAATTTTATGAAATGGGGGTTTGTTGTACAACACAACAATTGGCGATTCACTGGGAGAAACAGTTATCTCTGAAAAATGTTGAAATACTTAAACTTTCTTTATATAGAAATCTTACCTAAGAGGAAAATTCTAATATAATTAGGTATACATAAATTCTGAATCAATATGAGCTATTTTTGCTAGTTCCTTCTCTTGTTAAAATTAAATACATTCTAAGTTTTAAATTAGCCTTTATTGGTTGATAATGATAAAACAAAGAACCTTTCCAACTTAGCTTTTTAATGACTCCTTTGTCATAGGTAGAGCCTCTGCTGCCAGCAAACGTTCATAGTCTCGACAGGGATACCTTTTAATCATTTGATTGTCCATTATCCCATCCATTTAAGAGTATAATTAAAAGAATGAATCCAAAAATATGCCTTCATATTTTGTATTTTTTTTCTTTTTATTATTTTGCAAGATAAAAATCCATTGTCCTGGTTTGGTGGCCAGCTATTTGACAATGCCATTCACTAGTTGTAGTCTAACTGAACATGCTGGCTCGTGATGAGACCCCTTGTCTTATGATTATAAGCCATTACCCTGTTTTGGTATGCAATAATGGTAATGTCATTTAAATTATTCCCCAATGATCATGGTAAGCAGGCTTGTGATAAGACCCCTTATCTTTTATATCAAATATATTTTAGAATTACACTTTGAGTAATCATAAACTTTGATGAATGGGATGGACAATTTTCTCCTTAAGAGAGCATGGATGACAGGGTAAGAGTTGAAGATGCTAAGATTGAATCAGTCTCTGTTTTTATATTGATAGTCGTTTTCTGGCCATTTGAAAACATTAAAATGATTTACAGTATTTCTAAATCTCGAGAAGATTTCACAAAAATGAAATGGGGTTTTAGAATCTAAATATACCTAATTTCCTAGAAATTTTCCTTTTGTTTAAGTTTTTCATTTTAAAAGTAAATATCAAAACTATTTGTAGAATTGAGGCTTTTGTGATCAGTCATATTTATAAGAAGAGCTTCAGCATAAATCACATGAAAAAGACTTTTGTCGACGCGTTTCGAACCAACCAGTGTGGTTCATCGTCAGGACAAGTTGAAGAATCATATCTGGCATAGCATGTTAAATAGACTGTGCAGAGACTCCAACGGCTACATAAAGGCTAATTGACAACTACTTTGACTTTATGGTTAGGTTAAACTTATATTAATAAAAATATTATTTTTATTTTATAAGGTTATTAAAATTGTATAAATAAAACGATTTATTTAATAATATCCTTTTATAGTCAAATTAATAAAGGTAATCGGTTGTTAGGATAGAAGAAAATATATAATTTTAATGGTAAGTTTCATTTGGAAGATGAAGCAATGTCAGTAGGAGATGAGCTTGGCTCTGTACTTGCTATGGGTATTGCTATCACTGAGGCCACAACAAGCTGTGCTACCTCTTTTTCCTTGAGAAGTTGTTTTATTTACTCTTCCATTTTCTTGATCTGTATGTTTTGCCCAATAATGAGCTTCATCATCTCCTCCCTGTGCTGTTAATTTTATGCCGTCTATTTGGTTTGTGGATCCTCATTTGAAGGTAGTTTAAACTGTTTCTTCATAGTTGTTATCTCTATTTTCTTCTTCTGGAGTATTTATTCAACTGCTTTACAGTCTTGGGGATCATATCCAATTTTGACAATAATATCTTCTAAAGACTTTAATTTGTCATCTTTAGCTAAAGATGATAGTTTTTCAATCTTAAGTTGTGATTGCACATTTGATAAGGTAGTTCTGAGCTTGGAAAGAGACATGGCAGTTGTAGTTATTGTGGAAAATAACATTTCACATGATTTCCTACGCAAATCCTTTGATCAATAGGATGTATCTTGTTTACATCAAATCAAAATATGGTCTTCTTGTAATCTGTTGTGGATTTGGGAAATGGAATTTGAGCTTGCAAAAATGCTATTTGCATCCTTCCTCTTTCGCTGTCAAAGGCAGAGAGAAGTCTGTGCTGAGAAGTGGATGTCTGCTTCCAAAACTGACTGTATACTTGTGATTTAAGACTTTCATTCTTTTGTTTGATTTCCAAAAATGTTGAGAAGATATTAGTATCTTCTGCTGAGCTGGTCTCAGTTAACTGAATATTCTCCATAGGTTCAGCTGAAGAAAGAGTTGAAGAAGTAGAAGGAGGTTTGGGATCAATGGTCCTTGTTGATGAAACATCTTCTAAGTCTCCAAGATCAATTATTTGTGGTGGATTTCTCCCTGATGACATTGAAAATACATTGTTCAATTTGTTTTGTAGTATATATTATTCTTTAACTGATTCTATAGCTAATTGAGTTTCCTCTCTAGCTCTTCTGTGTTGAGTACTCTGAGTGACTGGAGTATTTACCTGTGGAGTGGTTACAACCTATTCATATGCTTCTAAGAGAGTCACTTTAGACCACTACTCCTGGTTCATAAATGTCTCCAATTCTAGCCCGGGAGTATGATTGTAAGGTCTTGCCTTCAACTGAACTCTAAGGGATAAAATGATCCCAAAAGGATCATAATACCAAGTGAAGCTTGGCTAGAGATTCATGCTCTTCAATAATTTATCTATCTCTATAACTACAGACCTAATATTACAAATGAATGTCCCTACCTTAGCATTGAGTTTGAAATGTGACTTTTTCTTACTTGAGACAAAATGGACTTCTTCCATATTTATCATCTTCCTGATGTATTCCAGTGAGAATATCCTCATTGGCACATACTTAGGTCGTTTACATGGAGCCAACTCACTTACATATATCCTAATCTCAGTGTAGTTCTGGTACAGATACTAGTCACCAGTCTTGGTCTATTGAGATAAGTGCAAAGTCTTCTTAATCTCTTCTCCAATTCTGGACTCTGCCAAGTTATTGAGTAATTAAACAACTGGATGTACAAAAGAATCTATAAACTGAGAGAATGTAAACATTGATGATGCTACTTTCACTAACTTTGTCCAGTGAATCACTGATTGATTCACTCCCTGCTCATCTTGCTTGTTAAGATGAATGTGTAATGAATCTCTCTCCTAAAACAAAATCAAATTGATTATGACTGAGCTGTATTTGAATAATCCTTGTGTGGTGAAATTCATAAAGTGTTCATGTATGTTATCAACTAGAAACATGTTATAATTATACATGAAAGTAGGATGATATTCTTTACTGAAAATGGAAAAGAATCCAAGGATGGATTCATCAACAAGTTGATCATTTTCATAGCCTAGGAGATATGATAGCAGGGAGATGATATGTCTAGTGGCTTCAAGGAACTTAGAAGATGAATAAGGTGGGTTTTCCTTGGGTAATTCGACATCTTCTAGGAGAAAAAGTTCAAAAATAAGAGCTCTCTATGGGAAGGTGAGTTTATTATAAAGGTCTATGAGAGCTTCTGGTGAGCAATGGCTGAGGCAGTCAAATGAAGTTATCATTAGTATTTGGTTTATACTTTGAGCGGTAATGGTGATCAAGATATTTCCATCCTGAGTCATCATTGTTCTTTGCACAGGATCATACCTGGCTTGACACCAAGTGATCAAATTAGGGATGTGATGATCCTTGGGAAAGGAGTACAAGGGTAAAAGTGTTTCCCAGAAATGAATCGGGTCTTCTTTATCAACATATTTATGTTTTAACCATAAATGCAATTCGTGGAAATCGAATTCGCATTCTTAGTCAATGACTTTGAAGAGGGAGTCTACAAGGGGTAGGTGATCCAAGTCAAGCAAGGCTATAGACGAATTCACTTCTTCGACAATTTTCTATATTTTAGCTTTGGGAGCCATCTTGTTGCAAGGGGGAATTCAGAAACGTTTTTAGCTAAAAGACAGATGACAGGTGAAAAAATATACACAGAGTAAATAAATCTTTTGGCGATTGGATGGAAGCAGAAAAGTGGTAAAGAGTAGAGCCATGGGATATTTATAAGTGAAATCGACCTTAATTTTCCATTTAAATCTAGTCGTACGAAATTTATTGCAAGGGTGAGGGTTCAGTGTCTAATGAGAGGGTGAACGGTTAATTAAGGCTGACAATGGTATAGGAGCATATGGTGCAATGACTTTGTGACATGGTGGTTTGTGAATGGGTGAAAGGTAATGGATTAATGACATGGCAGGTTGTGTATGGAGAAGGGCATAACGGGTGGATGATATGGCGCGGGAACGGGGTCAACAGTTGGAAAAGAGGAAACTGCTGGCAGGATTTCAAGGGGGTTGTGAGGTGGTTTATGGTTTTTCACTTTGGGGGACCGAAATGCCACACGAGTGCCACATAGAAAAAGAGGGCAGCTATTAAAACTACTTTTTCCAACCCCCACCCCGCATTAATGGGAAACGACTGAAGGGGGGCCGAAAAGTTTCCTCTGACGTTGATCCGGGCGAAGTGAATTGTATCCATTGAAAAGTGCATGATGTTTATTTGGTGCTGATTTGATATTTTGTCGCTTCCTCCCATATGACAAAATCATACATTATAACTATTAACAGGGTGATGAAGTTTATCACAATAATTAAACCCTAATTAAGGAATTTAAGTATTATTTAAACTAAACTACAAATTTCAAAGGCGTGTTTGAACTAGCAGCCTTAATTTTTATTTTCTAAAGCAAATATTTTCTGTTATTTCTTAGGTAACATTTTATCATTTGCCTTCCTTTTTTAGAGAAACTATCCTATAATTTTTTTTGATATGGACCTGAAATAATAATAAATCCTAACATTTTTTATTTTCAATTTTGTTTTTGGTCCATATCCTAACTTATCATTTTTCTATGGCATTTTTATTTTTTCAACTAATGGATAACTTATCAAAAATAAAATAGCGACAACATTGGCTCTAACTGGGGACTGCTTTCTACTGTAGAATGCAGAGAACTTGTAGATCCATGTGCCTTCTCCTCGGGTGCTGGAGTCTTTGCTGTAAAAATCATACTGCTAGTTGGAAAAGTAAAATAAAAATGGACTTATTACAATTATGGTAGTAATATCTATTTCAAGCTTCTCAATACTGAATATAATGCTTCAGAAATCTTCCATTAATAGGAAATGTGGAATATTGTCCCTCTAGATTTTGTAACACAAAACTGTTGTTCCCTTTTACTTAAGCAATAGCTAGAGGTCTGAACCATAAGCTGTCAAACTTTCTATGTTTTCCTTTGTCTTCTCTTCTGGATTCTTCTCATTTAAATTTTGGGAAGGTTCTTGTGGATTCTCCCCTGGTATTTCCAAAACAGCGTTGATGCTTAGCACTTTACAGTTGGACTCAGCTAGAAGCTTAGCTAATCATTGACCCTTTACTAGCTTTGTGGTTTTGATAGTTAGATCATACTCCAAAATTTGGGTGATCCATCTACCTTTCCTCCCATTAGTATCTGGTTGAGTGAGAAAAATTTTAACAATACTGTTGGGGACATTGGCGATGATGGTTGAATGTAAAACATACATCCTAAAATATTTCAAAGACTAGACTAGGGCATAAGCCTACTTTTCAGTTATGTCATATTTGAGCTCAGCATCTCTCATGACTTTGCTGAAAAAGGCTATAGGTTGGTCATGGGAATATTCATTCTTATGTAGTAAGACAACAACAAGGGTTTCTTCAGAGGTGAAGGAAAAGATTCTAAATGATTTGGTATAATCAGGACTGGCCAAGGTTGGGGCTTCCAAAATATATTTCTTAATTTGATCAAATGCATGTCTGGAAGAGACAGTCCATTTAACCTTATGACCCTTCTTAAGAATATAAGTTATATCTTTGAAAATTTCGACATAATTGGGTATGAACCTTCTTAAAAAGTTGATTTTACCAAGAAAAACTTGAACTTCCTTCTTATTTCTTGGTAATGATAATGTCTAAATGGTTGATACTCTGTTTGGATCACTGACTTCTCCATTTTTAGAAATTATATGGCGTTGCAATTTCCCTTCTGTGATAGCAAATAAAGACTTCTTTAGATTCAACGATATTCTGAATTTCCTACATCTTTCAAAAACCTTCATCAAGTGCTTTAAATGCTTTTGATCAGAATTAGAAATGACTATAAGGTCATCAAGATAAATACCAAGAAATTTATTTACTTTCCCTACAAAAGCTATATCCATAGCTCTTTGGAATGTAGCTCCTACATTTGTCAAACCAAAAGGCATCCTAGCATACATAAAAGTACCCCAGGGTGTTGTGAAGGCAGTCTTTTCCCTATCCACCCTATCGACCATAATCTGATTATAACCGGAAAAACCATCTAACATAGAAAGTCTATTAGCTCGAGAAACTTGTTGAAGTAACTGATCCATTTTAGGTAAGGGATAGTTATCCTTTAGTGATGCTTTATTTAAGTTTCTAAAATCAACACAGAGTCTAATTTCACCATTATTTTTCCTGATAGGTACTAGGTTCGAAATCCAATTAGAATATCTTAGTGGAAGAATAGCTTGTGCATCTAAAATTTTCTTAAGCCCTTTTTCAATAGTTGGTAGAAGAAATGGGTTAATTCTTTTGAGTTTTTGCTGGTACAGTTTAGCTTAAGTTTTTGATGGGATATTATGTTCAACGAGGGATGTGCCATCAATTTTAAGATCAACATAAGACCAAGAAAAAACATCTTTGTATTTTTTAAGTAACTCAAGATACTCGTTTTTAACTTTTGGGGCTAAAGATGTAGAGATTTTCATATTTTGCACTTGTTCTTGGGTTCCAATATTGATTTCTTCAATGTCATCTTTAGGAGAAATGGATGGATGGTTTCGAGGGACATCATTTTAATTGAATAGTTTCTATAAATGAGTTAACCCTTTAGGAATGAATTTGTTTGATAATTGTATGATGTCATGATCTGCAATCTTGGAATTTAGTCCTGGATCATCATTAGCTTGAGGATTATTCATGTCAAGATTGTCTTCATCAATTTGCAGAAGATAAAATTTACCTACAAGTTGAAGGAAGATTTTACTTGTTTATTGTCCTGAACCACCTACCAATGCTCTTGGTTATCTAGTATGGATTGCCTATATTTGACCTGGATTTGGTATGACAATTGTGTTTGATCAGGAACCTTAAATGAGCTTGCACAGACAACCAAAGAATTTGCATGTATGTTTTCATTTATAGGGACATAAGTTATGTTGAAGGCATTAAAGAAATTTTCAATGGAATCCCAAATCTCACTTCAATAAGACCTAAGCCTAGGATGATTTGCTTGTCAAAGATTCCTAACCTGTCTCACAATGAGTTCAGAGTCAGTGAAAACAATCAGGTTAGGTACCTTTAAACTCTTGGCTAACTATAGTCCTAGAAGGAATGCCTCGTATTCTGTTACATTATTGGCAACTTTAAAATCAAGTTTACATGATTGTGTAATGTTTTCCTTTTCTAGTGATATTAGTACTACCCCAAACCCTGCTCCATCCTTTGTACAAGAACCATCAAAGAATAGCTTCCACACATCAGTTTGATTTGATATAGGGTTTTCAGCTACATCTTCAATTTTTACTTGAGGTTCATGTATTTGATCTGAAGAGAGTTGAAAGCAGCTAAAATATTGATCACTTTCATAGATAGGGTGGTTCCTTGGTTGATATCTTTTGCATACAGTGAGCACAAATCTAAATTCTCTATACAACCTAAGTTGTTCTCCCCCATAAACCAGAATAGTGGCATAAGACATGTCCATTTGAAGAGTTCCCCCTAATTTGGCACAACAAGACCTTGAAAGGAGCATTCCAAATTTGGGAGGGATATGAGTGACAACTATATCTAATACTATGCATTTTATTAGCATTTGGGCAAGAGTGATTACTAAATCCTTAATCAATCCTAGACAAGGTACCCTCTTGGAATAAAAGGTGTATAAATAATGATAGCATCTAGTTATGTCAAGATTTAAATCATCCATGACGGTTTTTGGCATGAGATTATGTGATGCTCCAAAATCAAGCATACAATTGTATAACATGGAAGCATTTGTCTTTAGTGTCACATAGAAAGGGGGTGCTATTTCATCTATCATATCTGAGCTATGACTAGAGAGAACTACTAGTTTTTCATCCTGAAGTCTAATAACATCTCTTTTAGCATCAACAGAGGTGTTTTGTATCCATTTGGAAACTTGATTTTTATATCCAGGGTTTTTTGAAAGTCCTGAAAGTGGTATAGGGATCTTAACTCTTTCTAACTCCTTTTCAACATTAAATGTAGTTAAGACAATTTTATCAATTGGAGATGTATAAGTTGACTAATTTAATGGTTGAATAATAGTTTTCTAAGTCTCAACAACTTTGGTATGAGGTTTAATTGTTGAAGGTTCCTTAAGAGGTCTTCTGAGGACAGGTCTATGTTCGAGATCATATCTTTTGTTTAGCTCTGCAATTAGAAATTTAGAGAAGGCATGGTATTTTGAAACCTGTGAGGATTCTTGATCTTCTTGGAGTTGTTTATTTTGTGAAAGAGAAACAATAGTGGTCTATCCAGAAGCGGTATCCATATTGTTAATGTCTTCAATGATAGTCATGGTATTATCATCAGGGTGTTGATCATCGATCAATAAAGGAGTTGGAACCTGCTGATCATTACTATCACCTTGAAGAATTTGCAATTGTGGAGTTCTTTTGTATTGACCTTGATTCTGATTTTGAGGTTGAGTGACCGTTTGTTGAACTGTTCTGGGTTGAGTTTCAATCTATTGGATAGATTTCTAAGAAGTGAAGTGATCTCATCAATTTTGGAATCTTCGGTTTCTTTTTTGAAGAAGTAGAGGCTACTTGATTAGATTTGAGCTTTCTTTGGGCCTTTTACTCTTTAGCTTTCAAGGTGGCTAAGGCAACCCTATTTGCTTCCACCTCTATACCATTGGTCTTCATGTCTTCTAGAGTCCTAGAAGTTATTTCTTTTAACATTGTTGAAAATAGCAATAAGAAGTGATAAAAATAGAAATGTTATAAATAGCATTGCTATAAATAACATTTCAGGTACCAGTGTTGGAAATAGCAACAAGGAATGATAAAATAGAAATGCTAAAAATATCATTGCTATAAATA
>APFE030591597.1:103333-125764 GCA_000404065.3 Pinus taeda | reverse complement strand
AGCTGAGACTTTCCCCAGAGTATTCTTATGTGTTCATGTGTGATTTATTTCTCATTCTTTGTTATATGTGTTCTATTTGATCTTGCTCATAATCGATTAAGCTTCCACAAGTTTGTTTGTAGAAGTAGATCAAGTATTTTGCTTTAGTATATTGCATAATATGGTGATCTACAGTGGGAAATTCTACATGGTATTGGAGCAAAGGTGATCAAAGTGGAGAAAAATATACAAAGAAGGGAGAAGTTTGAAGCTTGAAGTTCCTAATTATAGAATTCGAATTCTTATCACATCTCAAATTTCACCAATGGCATTCAATGATTTAAGACTCGAGTATGCCCTTGATGGCAACTCAAATTATATAGCCTGGAAGTATCACATGGAATTAGTATTAGAGGACAACAGTTTGAACGACTTCATTGATCAAGAAGTCCCCAAGCTAGCAGCATCTAATGCTACAGAAATGGCAGAATGGAAGAAATGTGTAGCAAGAGAGAGGAGGATTCTTCTGGAGGGAGTTCAAGACCACATAGTCTCAAGTCTCCATGGGAAGAAGACACCATTTTCAATGTGGAAAAAATTGAAAGATCTATATCAGAACAACAACGATCAGAGGAAGCTAGCGCTGAAAGACAAGCTTCGGAAAATCAAGTTTGAAAAGGGCGACATGATCTCTACATATCTGAACAAGCTCACCACCTCCAGGGATGAGCTTGGAAGTGTAGGAATCACAATAGCCAATGATGACATGGTGAGTCTTGATCTCCTCAGTCTTCCTAAGAGCTGGCATAGCTACCAAGACTCGGTAAATGGAAGAGAGAAACTGTCAGATTGGGAACGACTTTGGTTGGATATGATGCAGGAGGAGATAAGAAGAAGCACCAGAGATGGATCTTCATCAAGGCAAGATGATGAAGAAAATCTAGCCTTAGGGATTAAGGCGAGGAAAGGGAAAGGGAAGGTGTCCCATTCCAAATCTAGTTCTTCCCATGGTGCGAAGAAGATTGACAAATCGAAAGTGAGATGCTTTCACTGTCATGAGGTGGGCCATTTTGTAGCAAATTGTCCATTGAAGAAATCCAAGATGGGAACCAAGGAAGGATTTTAAGGTGAGGCATTGGCCTCTCAGTTGGAATTGGATTTTACCCTCATCGCATGCATGGTTTCATCGATGATGGGTTGTGGTTGGTTTCTTGATAGTGTAGCCTCATTGCACATGACTGACGATAAGAGTCTATTTAGTACCTTGGAGGAGAAAGACCTTAAGATACTCATAGTAATGGGTAATGATGAAAAGTATAGTTTTTCAGGTGTGGGCACAATTTCATTCCAGAGGGAGCATGGAGCTCGCATTACCTTGACAGATGTGAAGTATGTGCCAGGACTGAAGAAGAACTTGGTATCGATCACGATGCTGGAAGACAAAGGCTATGATGTAGTCTTTAGTAAGGGAAAGTTTTTCCTTAGACACATCACCAGGATATAGGTGAAGCAGATTGGTTCACAAGTCAAGAACTTGTATGCTCTTGAGGTTCAAGATGCATACAAAGCCTTGAGGAGTAAGGCAATTGTTGGAGACTTGGTGGTTGAGAGGGAGAGTACATTACCTCTCAACATGTAGCAATAGAAGAAGTCTCATACAATTGTGGAGGAGCCACAATTGGTGAAGCAGCTTGAGGAGGTTGTGGAGCAGCCAAAACTGGAGAAGAAGAGAGGAGACCGAGTGGAGGCATCCACTCATGCAGAGACCTCCAGTAGGGGAAATTTCGAGCCAAGTGGGTAGAGGGATCACATGCATCCAAACCTCCAGGTGGGAGGTGGGGCAATGTGGAGTGATAGTCCAAAAAAGGCTGAAATAGGAGCAGGATCCTTGAGGTACCCAACCACTTTGATTGGACCTTGCTACAGGATCCCCGACGAGGAGTAGCAAGACTGGCTAAGTGGGTAGAGACATATGCGGATGGAGCGGTAGAGGAAGCTTCAGCACCAGAGGATGTTTCTAGCCCAATAGGGAGGTCAGTTGGGAGATCAGTTACTTACTTATGAGTAACTGAGTTGCAGTGCAGCAGTGGGCAACAAGATGCAACATGATGAGAGGAGGTGCAATGCGGATGCAGTGCTAGGAGATAGGACTAGCAGCAACACAGATGTAGTAGCAAGAATCAGTGTGATTGATGTAGTCAAAGATCAAAGTGACAGAGACTAAAGTAGTCAGATACTAAAGAGTATAGAGGTGCAGAGTTTTCAGTTGGCATAGGCCATAGCAGTGAGAGACTTTGATGATAGAGGCATCATTCTGGTTCACGTTAGATTTTTTTGTTTCTAGAGTTGCTGGAGCAACAACACTAGGGAGAAGTGTTGCATGGAGAACATTCCAAAGGTTCAGGATCAGGTTCAAGTTTAATGCCTTTCTTGTTGAGAGGGAGTGTTGAAAATAGCAACAAGAAATGCTAAAAATAGATATGCTATAAATAGCATTTCTATAAATAGCATTTTAGGTACTAGTGTTGGAAATAGCAACAAGGAATGATAAAATAGAATTTCTAAAAATAGAATTGCTATAAATAGCATTTCGGGATACATTCCAATTTTAGTTAGTCCCTGAACTAAAATTGAGAATTAAAATTCGAATTTGATCTTAGCAGTTGTTTGTAAAATAATTAATTGATTCATCTTGAGTTAATTAGATGTAGAAAATCAAACATGAAGTCTATGTGAAGACATGCAACAATTTCCCCTTTGATTGAGGAAGCTATCCCTTAATTAAGGAGATGAGGATGAGTTGTACTTTGAGTTGTAATGAGTTAGCTCAGTTAACTGAGTTAAGTCCAGTTAGATTAGTTCCAATAGTTTGTGGAACTGATTGTGAGTTCAGTTAGTTAATGCATGCATGCATGTAACTACTGCACTTTAGATAACTGAATATTCTCTCACAAATAACTCATGCATGTCAATTCAGTCAGAGACCCAGTTGAGATAAGAGGAAGGGATAATGTACTATCGGTTGGAGGATTTTTCCTATATAGGAAACTCATCCATGCAGAAGGAATTATTTTCTTCAAGACTGCGTAGTTATTTCTGAGTTTGGTGAGTTGTGTGAGAGGTGAATTCACACAGGTGGCAACATTGGACCCCGGGAGAAAATGCGCAAGGAAATAGGAGGCCTGGAGGAATGAGGGAAGGAATATGTTGTGTCTATTCAGTCTATGAGCAACATTGTAGGATTGTACTAAGAGTTGGATAGCCTGTGATCTAAAGCTTTGTGTAATTTGGACATATTTCCAGTTGTATGATATTACAGAGATTAGGGTTTTTAGCTGAGGCTTTCCCCAGAGTATTCTTCTGTGTTCATGTTCGATTGATTTCTCATTATCTATTATATGTGTTCTATTTGATCTTGCTCATAATCGATTAAGCTTATGCAAGTTTTCTTGTAGAAGCAAATCAAGTATTTTGCTTTAGTATATTGCATAATATGGTGATCTATAGTGGGAAATTCTAAAAACATTACAACAAAATCATCTTCAAAGGCTTTTGAAAACCTATATTTGGCTGCTGCTACAGGGGGTTTGCAATCAGAGGCATCTTATGGTAAAGTTTGTTGAACCTTTTAATAAAATTAGCGACAGGTTCACCAAAGTTTCGTTTTATTTCTTAAAACTTAGTCAAAAAGTAAAGAGGGTATTTCTTCACACCCCATTGGTTTTTTAATATATTTGTTAACTCCTCCCATGACCTAATAGAATTTGCACGTAACTGCCTAAACCAAGTTCTAACATTTCCCTCAAGAGATTGGACAAACAACCTCATATAAAAAATTTGTTGTTCTATGTTCATATTATCTGCAAAATCTAGAAATCCTTGAAGATGGCCCTCAATTGAGGAACCGTTTCTCCATTATACCTAGGAAGGTGTTTTAAATATCCACGAGGGAATGCATTGAGGTTTTGAGGAAAAACTAAAGTTGCATATCTAGCTTGTACAATGGGTTGGAATGCCATAGTAGAAGATGGTGTAGGAGGTGTTTGGGTAGATCATGAAGAAGAAGAGGAAGATTGTGATAAAGAAGGTGTATATCTTTGTGGAGGTGAAGAAGGAGGAGATCTCCTAAATGATTCTAAGGGAGTGTTTATAACTAAGTTCTGGACCTGTGACTGAATATCCTCTTTTGTTTCAAAGAGTGGGTTTTAGTATATAGAGAAGGTCCCTTCAGTCTGTTCGGAAGTAGAAGGGAATCAATAAGCAGTGGGGGATATAAAGTCTGTAGGTTTGAATTTAGGTAAATGAAGACCTAATTCAACCTCAGATTTAGGTGATTCTAATGGTAGTGAGGGTCCTTGACATGTTTCAAGTGAGTCAATAACAAAAGATGATTTAAAATCAACTCCCTTACCTAAAAGTTCTGGATTGGATGGAATGTTCCTAAAGGGATCTGATAATAATATATCTTTAGACTGCAGGGCTGAAGAAGAAGAAGCTTTTTGAAGTCTTCTTTTGGAATTGGCCCTTCTCACAAGTTTTTTTTGGATCTGGCAGAGGGTTAACTGTGAGATTCATAATGGGATCTAGTGTGCTTAAAAAGTGCCAGTTTGGCACAGTGGAGTCACTAGTTGAGGAATTCTGACCTATCTAGACCTTTAGTCACCTTTAAAGGAATAGGATCTATATCATTGTCCCAGGGAGACTAATCAAATTTGAGTCCCTGGCAATGACGCCAGATTGATGGTGTATCTCTGAGATGATAATGGTCAATTGATCATGCCAGAGCATCTAAGATATTTGTTTTGGGGTTTTGGGTTTTGTTTTTTATGGAGGAACAATACATAAAACAAATTATAAGGATGATGTATTTAACCCTCTTAGATAGTACTAATAAATAACCAAAGGGTTGCTATTTAACTTCACACAGTGATTTAAGTTGATAAGATGTGTAGAAAGAATAGTAAGGAGATATGATTACTTTAAATTTCAGATAGAAAGATAAATCATCATAAGTGGGAAAACCTTTGACCAATGTTAATAAGTTAAACAAAATATGCTTATAATTACGTAAGGTACTGACAATTTTATGATTTATAGGGAGCCTTTCAGACAAACAGTCCAATATCTCAATCTCTTTATAATAATAACTTCAGAAGGAATTTTAAAAATAACTGTAACACATTTATTCTCACCTGATATATCTGTAAAAATTAAACACATGCAGAATTAATATAATGGTTGGAACACATGGACAACTTACAAAATAAAATGAGACTGTAAGAGATCAAATTCAGAATCCTTTGCTTTATTATCAGTGATCTAGAAAGAGATTGTACATCAATATTTACAAAATTTCTTATGGAAAGGTACCACCTTTAATAACTCATAGAAGAGAGTTATTTATACTAGTTTGGATAGTGAACAAAATATCCTAAATTGATTACAAAAATAGCATGAAAGAAAATAGGAAAAGAAAACTGTTGAATGACGTGTCCTTATTAGGTAGGAAGTTGTTGATGTTTGTTCCTTCAAAAACCGTTGTGTTGTCTTCTTGTTGGGATGGAAAGTTAATCAATTGTTTCACACAATTGATCCCACCTCTACTCACTTGGTATCTCCAGATTGACCATTCTTCTAAATATCTCATCAACTTCGGTATATCTTTCAAAATTGAGTTTAGTGATAAAAATATGTCCAACTTCATATTTGATTGTGAGGTCAGGGCTCAAAGCTTCCAAAAAATCTTTGCTGGTAATCTGTCTTTTTATCCCTAACAATTGATTGTTATCTGCTGCAATAGTATATAATATTTCACAGTAATTATCCATTTTTACTAGCTGACCATTTGATGTCACTAACTCTAGTAAACCTTTCTTTTTCAAAATACTAAATTTAGAATGAAACCTTTTGATAGCAATGTTCAAAGCTTCACATATTTTTTTCACCTGAGTGAGTAGATTCTTCTTGATTAGGAATTTCTTAATCTCCAAAATAGTAGCTATCATATATAGAATATTTACCTCTTGTAACTATTAGTCTTCGAGTTTAGTACTTTGATCATCCCTTCTGCGTCTTTGGGTTTTGTGCCCAATGTTGACCTATGATTATCTATCTCTATCCTGCATCTAGTAATCAATTCTTATTGCTAAAAAATAATTTGAATAGATGGTCATACTTTTGTTATGGAGTGGCTGATATCTAACCAAATTTCCTCTTTGGCCTGATCGGAGTCTTACTCTCTAATTGTTTGACCTTTATTTCTAACCTGTGTGATTTTTGTACTTCCTCTACATAGAAGGTATCATCTTTACCATATGTGATTCCAGGGCATGGAATTTCTGGAGTAAATTTCCATTTTGTTGTTTTTGTGCTTGTAAATCCTGTGATAACCTTGTTGTTTCAACTGTCGCTGAAGATGAAGCAATGTTAGTAGGGTATGAGCTTGGCTCTATAATTTCTATGGGAATTGTTGCCACTGAGGTCACAACAAGTTGTGCTACCTATTTTTCCTTGAGAAGTTTTTCTATTTGCTCTTCCATTTTCTTGATCGATATGTTTTTCTCAATAATGAGCTTCAACATATCCTCGCTGTGATGTTCATTTTCTGCCATCTCTTTGGTTTGTGGATCCTCAGTTGAAGGTAGTTTCAACTATTTCTTCAAAGATGTTATCTCTATATTCTTCTTATGGATTATTTATTCAATTGCTTTAGAGTCTTGGGGATCATATCCAATTTTGACAATAATATCTTCTAAAGACTTTATTTTGTTATCTTTAGCTAAAGATGACAATTTTTCAATCTTAAGTTGTGACTGCACATTTGACAACACAGTTCTAATATTGGAAAGAGACATGGCAGTTGTATTTATTGTTGAAAATGACATTTCACATGATTTACTATGCAAATCCATTTGATCAATAGGATGTATCTGGTTTACATAAAATGAAAATATGGTCTTCTTGTAATCTGCTATGGATCTGGGAAATGGAATTGGAGCTTGCAAAAATGCCATTTGCATCCTTCCTCTTTCACTGTAAAAGGCCAAGAGAAGTCTGTGTTGAGAAGTGGATGTCTGTTTCCAAAATTGACAGTATACTTGTGATTTAAGACTTCCATTCTTTTGTTTGATTTCAAAAAATGTTGAGAAGATATTAGTATCTTTTGCTAGGCTAGTCTCAGTTGACTGAATAATTTCGATAGGTTCAGTTGAAGAAGTAGAAGGAGGTTTGTGATGAATGGTCCCTACTAATAAACGTCTTCTAAATCTCCAAGATCAATTATTTGTGGTGGTTTTCTCCCTAATGACATTAACAATCTGGTGTTCAATTTCTTTTACTGATTATGTAGCTGACCGAGTTTCCTCTCTGGCTCTTTTGTGTTGAGAACTCTAAGTGACTGGAGTATTTACGTGTGGAGTGGTTATAACCTGTTCATCTGCTTCTAAGAGAGTCCCTTCAGACCACTGCTTCAGGTTCATAAACTTCTCCAGTTCTAGCCTGGGAGTATGATTGTAAGGTGTTGCCTTCAACTGAACTCTAAGGGCTGAAATGATCCCAAAAATATCATAACACTAGGTGAAGCTTGGCTAAATATTTATGATCTTCAATAATTTGTTTTCCTCTACACTTGTAGACCTAGTATTACAAATGAATGTCCCTACCATGGCTTTGAGTTTGAACTGTGACTTTTCTTGCTTGATACAAAATGGACTTCCTCCAGATTTATCATCTTCCTGATGTATTCCAGTGAGAATATCCTCATTGGCACATACTTAGATAGTTTGTATGGAGTCAACTGACTACCATATATCCTAATGTTAGTGTAGTTCTGGTATCGATACCATTCACCAGTCTTGGTTTGTTTAGACAAGTGCAAAGTCTTCTTATTCTCTTCTCCAATTCCAGGCTCTTCCTGGCTATTGAGTAATTGAAGAACTGGATGTACAAAAGAATCTATAAATTGAGAGAATGTAAAATTTAATGATGCTTCTTTCACTAACTATGTCCATTGAATCACTGATTTATTCACTCCTTTCTCATCTTTTTCGTTAAGCTGAATGTCTAGTGAATCTCCCTACTGAAACAAAATCAAATTGATTATGACTAAGCTACATTTGAACACTCCTTGTGTGGTGAAATTTATAAATTGTTCATGTATATTATCAGCCATAAATTGGCTATAATTATACATCAAATAAGGTTGGTATTCTTTACTGAAAATGGAAAATAATCCAAGGATTGATTCATCAACAAGTTGATCATTTTCATAGCCTAGGAGATATGATAGCAGGGAGATGATATGTCTAGTGGCTTCAAGGAACATAGAAGTTGAATAAGGTGGGTTTTTCTTGGGTAATTCAGCATCTTCTGGCAGAAAAAGTTCAAAAGTAAGGGCTCTCTGTGGGAAGGTGAGTTAATTATAAAGGTCCATGAGAGCTGTTGGTGAGAAATGGCTGAGGGAGTCAGATGGAGGTATCATTAGAATTTGGTTTGTACTCTGAGGGGTAATGTTGATCAATATTATTCCATCCTAAGTCATCACTGTTCTTTGCACATGATCATACCTGGCTTGACACCAAGTGATCAAATCAGGGAAATGACGAGTCTTGGTTAAGGAGTACAAGGGAAAAAGTGTTTCCCAAAAATGAATGGGATCTTCTTTATCTACATATTTCCGTTTTAACCATAAATGCAATTTATGGAAATCTAATTCATATTGACAGTCAGTGACTTTGAACAGGGAGTCTATAAGGGGGAGGTGATCCAAGTCAAGCAAGGATGTAGACAAATTCCATTTTTCGACAGTTTTCTATGCTTTAGATTTGGGAGCCATCTTGCTACAAGGCGGAATTCGAAAACTGTTTTAGCTGAAAGATGGATGACAGGGGAAAAAATATACATAGAGAAAATAAAGATTTTGGTGATTGGATGGAAGCAGAAAAGTGGTAAATAGTAGATCCATGGGATATTTATAAGTGAAATTGGGCTTAATTTATCGTTTAAATCTAGCCGTAAGCAATTTATTGCAGAGGAGTGGGATTAATTTTTAACAAGAAGGTAAATGGTTTATTAAGGTTGGCAATGTTATAGGAGTGTATGGGGCAATGGCTTTGTGATGTAGCAGTTTGTGAATGGGTGAGAGATAATGGATTAATGACATGGAGGGTTCCATATGGAGAAGGGGATAACAGGTGAACGATATGGCGCAGGAACGAGGTTAACGGTTGGAAAAAAGGAAACCGTTGGCAGGATTTCGGGGGGGAGGGGTGAGGTGGTTTACGGTTTTGAACTTTGGGGGCCGGAAACACTACGGGAGTGCCACATGGCAAAAGAAGGCAGCGTCTAAAACTACTTTTTTGGACCCCCCCCCCCCCCCCCTTTGCGTTAACGAGAAACAGACTGAAGGGGGCTGAAATTGCTTCCTTCCGCCATTGTCAGGTGAACTGATTGTATCCGTTGAAAAGTGCCCAAAATTTATTTGGTGCAAATTTGACGTTTTGTCACTTCCGTCCATACAGCAAAATCATACGTTATAACTATTGTTGGTGTTCAAGTGTGAATGTTGTGATTCAACCCTTTACCACATTAATATTTCAATTTGGGTGCATACACTTTTCAAGGTAACATGCAAGGTATATGCAGGAGCAAGTTTACAATCTAACATGTACCAAGGGTTCGTGACTAAGAAATTAAAGCATCACTGTAACAGTAATGGAAATTAAATTGCAGAAAGAAAAGCATTCACAGCAATCTATGGAAATATGTAACAACAATAAAGAAAATACAACAAGTAAAACAATATACATAAAAAGGACACATGCACAACATCTGATCAGAAGAGTGGGCCCAAATCCCTGGTCGGGGTTGTACTTAACTCACATATTTGAGAAAAATATCAAAAGGCTGAAAATTTCATTAACAAGAGTTCCATTGTTACAAGGTTGAATTCTTACATTAGCTAGCTGCTCTTTCTCTCTGAATTTTGTCTTTTAAATATACAGACATCCAAAGGAAATTTGCAACAAACTAATCTCAATATTCAAGATGAGATTTGAGAGATTTGTCCATCATGATTCAGCTGAAACAAGTCGAATTTGGTTATTACAATTGGGCAATTTTGGAAAGCGACCACAACAACAAATCTGCAAATATGTCCTTCGAAGAACCTTGGTTTTCTCCCAATAAAAACTGAATTTCTGAAAACGGCACACTGGGAAATGGATTTGGTCCATTTTGAACGAAACCCATGTCTCCGATTTTCCATATTCACTTTCATTTTCCCAAAACATCAAACACAAAACTGTCACTCCTTATGCCGATGAATTCCTAAATTGGAATATCTAATTATCTTTTGAAGACCAAATCTGTAATTTGGAAGCGAACTTGGAGGCTAAAATCATGAGTGAGGTTATAACAAATGAATAAACCAAAATCATGCATAATAATCATTAATTATTAAAAATAAATGAGATTATATACTATTTATCCACAAGAGCGTAAATGATTATGAAATGGAATTATATAATAAATTATGGTAACTAATGTGATAAAAGAATAATGGAAATAGATCAAATGAATGTTAGCAAGTGGTCATAATAATGACAAATTAAGAGCCCAACATTCCCCCAAACTGAATATTTTTGCATGCCCACATGCAACACAATACCTCTGTATAAAGTAGGGGAAATAATGGTTTGAAAAATATGAGTGAATAATACTTAGTGGTTTTTTTATGACATTCTCCGAAACTTTTAATAAATCAAACACTCATGTTATTTCACCTCAATTGTTACTTTCAACAAAAAAACGTGCAATGGTATCTATGGATTAAAATTTGTTGAAGCTAATGTAGGTTGAGCTTGTGTAAGTGATGTGGAAGGTGGAAGCCATACAAGCTCAAAGAAAGTAATCAAAAAGTGTAGTAGGATTTCCTTCCCCCAAACTGATTAGTTTCCCTGTCATCAAGATTTCTATAGCACATCTCATGAGTTTCCTCAATCAGTAATTCATTAGGATTCAAAATCAGAATTAGGCCCCTTCATCCTTCCCCAAAATAGTAGTGTTGTTAAGATAGGATCAAATAGAGATTGATTGGGTAAAGCAACTATCTTTGGTTAAAGATACGAAACTTGTAGAATAAAGGAATGATAGATTAGATGATATAAAATGTCAAATATCAAATATCCTAAAATTTTCATCCCTAACATGTAAAGTAAATATTTATAACTCAATAATAGATATAAACCATAACCATCATTATCTAAGAACTGATTAAATATTACCTCATGAACCATGAGTTCTAGCAAACCTTATATATGCAACAGTGGCTTTATCGGTAGTTAGTTTTGAGAAAACAAGGTAACAAAGTAGATCATAGTATTGAATTAACTTCTATACCATAGGCATGGCTACTGCTGCCACCAGGTGTCCATATCCTTGACAGGAATGCCTTTTAAACCCATTGAGATGCCAGTGTCCCATCTATTAGAAATAAGTACATAGTTACAAAAGCATTTCAATTTACTTAGATGTCTACTGAAGATCATTGTTCTGGCTTAGTACCCAATTAATAACAATTCCATTCTGGGAACTAACAAAAGTGAACAAGTCGGCTCGTGATGAGACCTCTTGTCCTTTAGTTTTATGACCAAAGGCCATTACCCCGACTTGGTGACCAGTAGTGGTAATGTCACTCTATTAGGACCTATGATCATGGTAGGTCGACTCGTGATGAGACCTCCCATCCTCCAGTTGACTATTTATGTTTAAAATTTAACTATGGTTATTGTTAATCAACAAAATATCACTTAATAGATGGAGTGGCAAGCCAGCTCCTAAAGAGCTATGGATGGCATAAAACGTTTTGTAGTAACTATTTTCAACTCGGGTAATTTTTCTTCTCAAATACTAATAACCTTCAAATGACTGTTGATAAATATATTTTACTTTGTTAAGATTGGGGTTTGAGGAATAATTCATTAGATAGTGATGGAAAGATTTAAGTACAATTTTGTGGTCATCATCATAAATTTTACAAGATCAGGGACTTGACAAATTAGGAAAGTTGAAAGTTGCCATGATGAAATCATATTTTCATAATTATTCCTTAAAAAATAAAATGATGTTTATAGATAAACAAAGATAAATTGACTACCCAATCATTATTGAAAAGAGGAACTAGACAATTAAATGTATTTCCCCATTCACCAAGTTAATGTCGTCGTGCATGATTCAAGTTCCAATTTGTGTGGATAAGTGGGGGTTACAGATTGTTATGGATTATGGTGGTAATAATCGTGAGATGTATGAGTCGATGTGAAATTTAATAACAATGATGACATGACATCATTGATATTAAATACAATAAATTTTATATAAAATGCAACACCTCCCCCCAACTAAGATATGACTGTCCTCGTTCATAATTGAAACATCAATCAAATACACGGAGTTGATTAGGGATGTACCTGAAGACTTACCTTCATAGAGTATCAACATGGGTGGAGTAACAACACTGGGTACTTAGAAAAAATTTCACCACAGAGTAACAACATCGGGTACTTAGAAAAAATTTCACCACGGAGTAACAACACCAGGTACTTAGAAAAAATTTCACCACGGAGTAACAACACTGGGTACTTAGAAAAAATTTCACCATGGAGTAACAACACTAGAGGAGTAATAGCACTGAAGGAGTAACAACACCAAAGGAGTAACAACACCAAAGGAATAACAACATCGGGTACTTAGAAAAAATTTCACCACAGAGTAACAACACCAGAGTAACAACATCGAAGGAGTAACAATAGTAGGTATCTAGAAAAATTTCGGGAGTAACAACATTGGTGTAGTAACATCATTGGTGGAGTAACAACAGTGGTAGAGTAACAACACTGGTAGAGTAACAACACTGGCTGAGTAATAACAATGACGAAGTAACAGTAGTGGCGGAATAATGGCATTGGCTGACTAACAGCACCGACGGAGTAACAACACTGGAAGAGTAACAAAAATGAAAGAGTAACAACAATGACAGAGTAATAGCACTGGCGGAGTAACAACATAGGTGAAGTAACAACACTAATGAAGTAACAACACTAGTGGAGTAACAACACTGCAGAGTAACAACAGTGACAGAGTAACAACACTGATGGAGTAATAGCACTGGCAGAGTAACAACACTCACGGAGTAACAACACGGGTGGAGTAACAGCACAGGCAGAGTAACAACATTGGTAGAGTAACAACATTGGTGGAGTAACAACATCGACGGAGTAACAACAGTGACAGAGTAACAGCGCCAATGGAGTAACAGCATTTGTGGAGTAACAACACTGATAGAGTAACTACACTAGCTGAGTAACAGCACTAGTAGAGTAACAACACTGGTGGAGTAATAGCACCAACGAAGTAACAACATCCAAGGAGTAACAACATCTGACACTTAGAAAAATTTTGGGAGTAACAGCAGCAGCAGATCTGAGAAAACCATATACTGATAAGATTCGGGAACAACCGAATAAATATGGAGAGACATCATGAAACCTGAGAACTTTCTTCACTAATTTTCAGATCATAAGCAACATCATAAAATAAATTGAAAAAAGAAACAAATTTTTTATTGAAAAACAGTAAATAAATAAATAGCTCAAGTTGCAATGGCTATGATTTTAATTGCAGCAATTTTGTTCCTAAGAGAATATCAATTTGTTTCAAGAAAAAACAATCTATCAATCTGTCAATGGTAAATAAATGGAAATTTGTTTTGGTAGAAATGACTTGGATCTTCAAATAGAAATCACCTCTCCATTTCTCCTGTTAGGAATCCATTAGGTAATGAAAAAGTCTTCATGTAGTTGGTGATAAATAACAAGAATAATTTGTAACAAACTCTTATGATCAATTTCCATGGCACCTTGAAAGAATCAAAATTACATGATATTATATTTCTTAATAGATACTTGGATGAAAATCTATTATTTCATTATTATTGCCTTCAATAATCATTTGTTCAAAAACAAATCGACCTCCTTTATTCTCTTGGGACTTGCAAAAAAACGATTGTCTACCTGCAATAAAACATGTAATCATGGAAGAAGAGAGGTTATTGGGCTCTCTAAATCCAATAAATATGAAAGAAAAAGCAAGTAGTTACTCTATAAAACAAATCCATAGAAAGATAAACAAGGAAAAATTATTTGTCACCCGCGGGAGAGTAGTGGTCAACCATACTAACCGGTAGTGTTTTAATCATAAATCCTTTGTTTTTCATCCACTTAGAGTGATTACAATGCCAAATTAGAGATACTTCAAAGGTATATCACAAATAGAAATAGTTTTTTAAAATTCCATGGTATGATATGTCAAGTTTACTTAGAACAACCTGCATAACAGAGTCATTTTCAATTTCCCAGCTTAGACCAACAGTGGATATTTTAAGCATAAATTTCTCATTTGACGACGGATTCAAATGATTAAAATTGTATATTAAATTAAATTAATGTTAATATATCCAATCGAAACATTGTTTGAAATCATGAATAATTGATGGGTCAAATGTGCAAAGGAACATTCGGAAAAACATAGTTTTAAAGGTGTTGATTTATGATAGACAGTCAGTATTTCGGTCATAACTTTCTCATACAATATCAAAATTGAGTGATTCAAATTGCATTGTAAACTATATTAATAGGATTATATAACATAGAAACATGTTTCTAAAATCTATTCATTTATTCCTCCAAAAGATCATTGTCCCAACTCTGTTCCTAAGCTGCCTACTAGGCATACGTTCAATGTTTTAGTCATAACGTTTTCGTTTGAAATCCAAATTGAGTGATTCAAATTGGATTAGAAGGTATAAATAGAGGGATATTTAATATAGAAACATGCTTTGAAAATATGCCGATTTTGTCCCACAAAACATGATTGTACTGACTGTGATTTCAGTGGTTTTATCAAGCCCACACACTCTAAGATATGATAATCAAGCAATTTTTTTTTTTTCAAAATGATGATGAGTGTTTGTAGAAATCTGATTTTAAATATAATACATCTACATACACAATTAAATTCAAATATTTACCATTGATATTGGTATACTCAACAAGTTGTAGCAAACACAACTCTTTCTACATATAAAGAAATTTATTTGTATACTTGTTTATTCTATTTTCGACCCTAACATATTCTACCTTGAAAAATAAAGCATACTTATGTATAAGATTACTTCCAATAGAGCCATTCTATAAATAAGGCCTCAAGTGTACACACACCCAAATTTGAGAAATGTCTGTCAATAAATACTAGGGTATGAGAGACCAACTTCCCTGGAAAATATGGTGTCAAAAATGGTTGAAGTATGGAGTGACGCTACAAACAACTGATGAAGTGAAACCACTCTTAAATATATCCTTTACTTTCTTGATTTCTCATAATTTTCATATCATGAAGTTCTTGAGTTTCTAAAACAACTTGTTGACACAGACTAAAAGAAACCTCTTTTTCTTCTATAATTTTTGGATTTGAAACATTTCCAATCTCGATATAAGTTTTATGAAATTGTGTATGCAATATAGATTGGGTGGGAAGGGTAGCTATATTTTGCAATTCAACATTGTAAGCATGTTGTACTGGTTTATTATGGTGAGGGTGTGGAATGAGTTGAGCAGGGTATTGTGTAGGGCATGGAGGATTTTGTTGATGTAGTTGATTGGGATGTGTGGGTGATTTTGATATGCAAGCAAGGTGTTCTTGAAAAGATGGAAAATAATATGGATGATATTTTTGTGCCACAAGATGAGGGAGAGTAGTCATGTAATCATAGGATGAACCATGCCAAACTTGTGGACAATATTGATGGGGGTTATATTGAGATTGGCATGGCTACCTTAATACGAGTATTCCATAATAGATTATGCAAGTAATAAAATGGGGAGGAAGTGTTTTGAAACATACATGTAGGCCAAGGTTTCCATGGTTGTGAAATTGTTGCAGCTACTCCATCTCTTGGAAATGTTGTTTTCATCCCAGGTAAGAAAGAGAAACTACCCATGGGATGCTCCTTTTGGCATTGAGGAAAAATCACTTCTTGAAATTCTGCTTGACTTTTCTTAACCTGCAAAACATGAAATTATGAATTTAGAGAGATAATAAAATTAATTTTAAAATGTTCAAATAAATCACTAATTTCATCTCTTATATTTCATGTTCTTGTAGCAGATTTGGAAAGGAAAGAAGAAAATTGTCTAGAATTCTTACAAGCCTTGGATATTCCTCTTGAATACCTTATGAATAAATCACAAACATCATCATATGATATATGAAAAATGTCACATTTTCCTATCAGATTTAAGATTTCTAAAATTTCATCTTTAATTCCTTTCAGAATGAGTGTTTTTAAGATCTCTTTTTCCAAATGCTTATGCTTTGATTTTTGAAGGTTGTATTTAAATCACTCCAAATAGTCCTCCAAGCTTTCATCTTCCCCTTGTATCATATTGAAAATATCTTCATGGGCCTTGCAATAGGCTTAGTACTTCTTCACGAATACATTCTTCATATCCTCCCATGTTTTGATGCAGTTCCCACCAAGGCTCATGAACCATCGGAGAGCTGCTCCTTTTAGAGTAAGAGGAAACACTTTCAACCTTTGATCATTAGTACAATAATCATATCCTCTACAAATTACTTCAAACTCAAATAAGAATTTATCTGGGTCCTCATTATCCAAACCATGAAAATTTGGTAGAGAAGATGGAGGAATTATGTGCATTTGTGTCACTCATAGATCTCTGATAGGGAATTCAAAAGTAACAATGTGAGTCATTTCTTACCATAATATAAGATGTTATTCATGTGATGCTTTGAGGTTCTTCCTTCAGATATTCCTATCAATTTGTTAGTGGAATGGGTGGTGCTTACATCACCACTTAAGTGAAATTATAAGATTTCTTCAAATTTCTACCTTTTTCTTCTGAGTAAAAAAAACAATTTGAAAGGAAATCTAAAGCTCAAAACCTAGAATAGGGTGTCAAAGGACCATTCCCTCCCTAGGACAAGATATTAAGTGGAAAGGAAAACATATAAAGAAAAATAAACGTAGGGTTCAAGGCCTAGAGCAAGGTGTCAAAGGACCCTTCCCTCCCTAAGACAAGAAACCAAAAAAGAAAATAATGCACAGAAGGAAATCTAAAGCTTGGGACCTGGACCAGGGCATTAAAGGACCATTCGCTCCCCAGGATGAGAGATTAGTTTTTCCAAAATCAAAACAAACAAAAATGCTGGAGAAATTTAAGCTTAGAACCTGGAGCTGGGCGTCAAAATACCATTGCCTCCCTAGGATGAGAGATTGGGACTAAAGATAAAAATGGGAAAAAAACGAAAGAGAAACAACAAAACAAAGAAATGACTATGCTCAGGACCTGGAGCAGAGTGAGAAAAGTTCTTCTCTCCCCAAGATGAGAGATTGACCCTCTGGTCGATACAGATCATGGCTTGCACCTTGTTAGCCTTCCTCGGCAACAACGCCAAAATGTTGGTGTCCAAGTGTGAATGTTGTGATTCAACCCTTTACCACATTAATATGTCGATCTAGGTGTATACACTTTCAAGGTAACACACAAGGTATATGCAGGAGAAAGGTTACAAGCTTACATTGACCAAGGGTTTGTGACTAAGAAATTAAAGCATTGTTGTAATAGTAATAGAAATTAAATTGCAGAAAGAAAAGCATTCACAACAATCTATGGAAATCTGTAACATCAATAAAGAAAATAGAACAAGTAAAACAATATACATAAAAAGGACACAGTCATAGCACCTGATTAGAAGAGTGAGCCCAACTCCCTGGTCAGGGTTGTGCTTAACTCACATATTTGAGAAAAATATCAGAAGGCTGGAAATTTCATTAACAAAAGTTCCAATGTTACAAGGTTTAGTTCTTACATCAGCTAGCTCCCCTTTCTCTCTGAATTGTGTCTTTTAAATATACAAACATCCAAAGGAAACTTGTAAAAAACTGATCTCAATATTCAAGATGAGATCTGTCCATCATGATTCAGCCGAAACAAGTTGAGTTTGGTTATTACAATTGGGCAATTCTGGAAAACGACCACAACAACAAATCTCCAAATATTCCATTCGAAGAACCTTGCTTTTCTCCCAATACAAACTGAATTTTTGAAAATTGCACCCTAGGATACTGATTTGGTCCATTTTAAACAAAACCCATGTTTCAGATTTTTCAGATTCCCTTTCATTTGCCAAAAATGTTAAACGCAAAACTGCCACTCCTTATGCCAACGAATACCTGAGTTGGAATATCTAATTATCTATTGAAGACCAAATCTGCAATCTGGAAGAGATCTTAGAGGCTAAAATCATGAGTGAGGTTATAATGAATGAATAAACCAAAATCATGCATAATAATCATTACTTATTAAAAATAAATGAGATCAAATATTATTTATCCACAAGAGCATAATTGATTATGAAATGGAATTATATAATAAAATATGGTAAATAATGTGATAAAAGAATAGTGGAAATAGATGAAATAAATGTTAAGAAGTGGTAATAATAATGAAAAATTAAGAGCCCAACAACTATTAACAAGGTGATAAAGTTTATCACAATAATTAAACCCTGATTAAGGAATTTAACTATTATTTAAACTAAACAACAAATTTCAAAGGCATGTTTGAACTAGCAACCCTAATTTTTATTTTCTATAGCAAATATTTTGTTTTATTGCTTATCTAACATTTTATCATTTTCCTTCCTTTTTTAGAGCAACTATCCTATAATTTTTTTATTATATGGCTCTGAAATAATAATAAATCCTAACATTCTTTATTTTCAATTTTGTTTTTGGTCTAGATCCTAACTTATCATTTTTCTATGGCATTTTGATTTTTTCAACTAATCACTAACTTATCAAAAATAAAAGAGCTACAACAGGATAAAATAATCCATAAATAAGCAAGGGAATTCAGAGGTTAAACCACCTCCACCTTCACACCACCCTCATCTCATCTAAATAGGTCCCAAGATCACAAAACCAAAATGAGCTTGGATGCCTCAGAATTCCTTCACCATCCGTTGAGAAATTTTCCTATCTCCACCAAACTATTGAGGGCATCCTGGAGGAAACCATCTCCACCCCCAACCCTTGGGATTTTCCTACGACCACCTCACCTAGATCCAAAACCTTCCGTAAATCCAAATCTCAACGAAGAATGAATCACATGACACCACAACTATCCAAAAATGGCAAGGAAAGGCTAAAACCACTATCAAAACCTAACAAAAGCTATGCCAATGACATTAAATGAACCAAATACACACTTGCATATACCATTTTTATACAAAATGTATACCTACGGGTAAGTATATCTTCCCCAAGTGGGTAGTTACACTTAGAAAAAATGAACTAAATATGTTTAACATTTTCCTCCAATAAACTGATAAGATAAAAGAACCTACATGATCTGAATTGGATCCATAGAAGACTGTCTAAGAAACCTGATTGTATTAGGTCAAACAAATCTCTAAAGAAATCCAAAACAGTGATCAAAAAAACCCTGAACCAGTGGCAATGGTAGCCAGCGTGGAATGAAAAGGACCTCGGTCAAAGCGCACTGACCGAGGCCCATGGAGACTACGCAGGAGGCCAAAGTAGCCCCTGGGAGCCCCGGAATGGGAAAAGGAAGTGATTTTTGATGTGTGATTAGCGGTTAGCGCTAATCATGCATCGTTCGATGAACATGGCCACGAAGGAAAAGCCCGAGCACTTGGTCATGAGGGGGAAATGGAGGACCGCGGGCAGAAAAAGGAAAAAAGTGCTAAACATAAATGGCGGGACCCGCGCTCTGGAAACCAACGGTTTTGATCGGGGCACCCTTAAACGATAAGAGGTTTTGGACCAGAGCGGAGCGATTCCATACAACGATAGACATGTGGTAGGCAGAGGTGAGAGAAAACCAACGTTGATCGTGCACTATTGGTCGAGCAAGTCAACCGCATGAAACATGCGTATGGCGTCAGATCTGGAGGGCCCAGATCGGACGGCTGAGGTCATACCCGATGGAGGAAGAGGATTCGATAGGGAATTAAGCCACGTTTTAAAGGGATTTGGAATCCGTTTGACCTTCACGATGGAGGAAGAACTCATCCACAACGTAACTAAAGAAACGAATCGACGAAGCATGCTGGCACCATTTAGAGGAGGACAAGTGGCCACTCTCTGAGCGTTCATGATGACACCGAATAGGTAACTCCAAGTGCAACTGCAGAAGCTGAACTGACAGGTAGAAGAGGAACCGAATAGGCATAGGATTCAAATGGCTAAAGCCATGAACAGAGACAGTCGAATTAGTCAGTGTAGAGTTGAGAGAGACAGAAGTCGAGAGACGAAGTGTAACAGTGAACCCTGAGAGGAGGACTAAACACAGAGAATAGTAAAGCAAAGCAGAAGAGACAGAGGGTTGAGATGATGAGAGGCAGCATCGAGCACCAGAGAGCTTGAAGGTTCAAGCCATCCCATAGAGGAATCTGTCTGGACTAAGCATCACATCTGTCTCTTCCCACTGTAGACCAAAAGGTCACAGAGCTGGTAGGAAGAAGAAGAGTCTATGTACTCCAGTGGCTTGGGGAATCCAAGGACCACCCTGCCATGCAAAACCTACTTCAGGTGAACTCACATTGAGTCCTTGTATTGTAATTTCTCTGCTTAAAGACACAATAAAAGAAGGCCACCACTGAAAGCTGGACTGGAGATGTAGCCTTGGAGAATAAGGTGAACTCCTTATTAAAATTGCTTGTGTCTTTGTGTTTGCTTATTGTATTTCTCTGCTGTCTTTTCCATTTTAATGTTTGTGTATTGGCAATCTGATCGATCTGTTGCTTCAATAACATAGAACACACATCAACTCATGACTCTATAATACCTTAGTTTACTAAATATTTAACTGATGTCACTCATAGGGTGAATATCAGATCAAGTGGTATCAAAGCTCTAGGTTGTAAGGTTAGACAAGCTTGTGTTGGTTTAGTTGTGAATGCTCACAAGATCAAAGCTCAAATTAGGAGAAGGAGAGTTGGTGGAAACTAATCCTAAAATTGGGAGAGTCTATCCTCGAAAGACAATATCAGAGGAAGGTTCTGTAGGGTCAGAGACTCAATTCATTGAGAATTTCCTAGCTATAAAGTCTATGGTTGAAGAAATGTACAGAGAATTTAGAAAGCAAAAGGTGGAAGATGCATCAGCCTCTAAGCAAGAGAAAGAGGAAGATGAGTCTCACTTCCATGACAACTCCAAAGGAAAGGGGAAAGAGGAACACTTTCTCACACCTCCTAATAGCCTTGTGCATAATAAGAAAGCATCTTTGATTAAGCTAGATGTTAAATTTGATTTGCCTATATATGATGGAGAGCTACATGCTAAAAAGTTGGACAATTGGATTAGACAAATTGATGTGTATTGCAGGGTACAAAACATAAACTTGGACAAGAGTAAGATTCAGCTAGCAAGCCTACGCCTAGGAGGCACTGCCTTGGTTTGGTGGGAAAGCAAAACCCAAGCTGATATGAAAATACATGGTAAGACCATCTCTTTCTAGAGTGAATTTGTTGCTGCAATCAAAAAACAATTCTATCCATTGGCCTACATGTAACAAGCCATGATGAGTTGGAAAACTCTTCGATAGTTGAAAGGGAAAAGTGTGCAAGGGTATACTCAAGAATTTAGAAAGAGAGCATTGATGTTGGGTATCTCACTAGACTCACCAGAGACTCTTTTGAAGTAGATTGGTGGTATACACAGCTACATGAGGCATACCATCCTCATGTTTAATCCCACTAGTATAGATGAGGTATCTGTACAAGCTACTCATCTAGAGGCTAGAGGAAAGAATGGCAATCCAGAAGTTGGGGGACCATCCCAACCCACTGTAAGCAAGAGCAAGGAGAAAAGAAATCAGAAGTGGAAAGAAAGGAAGGTTAACACTGCATAGAAAGTCGAAGCTTCATGCACTCACTGTAAAAAGGAGGGGCATGATGATGAGCATTGTTGGATTCTGCATCCAGAGCTAAGACCTAAGAAGTATGAGGGTAAGAAGAAGAAGACAGTTGCAGATATTCAGAGAGATTTGGGGTCAGACTCGGGAGATGAAACAACTATAGCAGCCACAGGTATAAAAAGTAATAATTCTGAAGCATCTACTAGTAATTCTGCTCAATGTATTATTGATGAAGAAAATGAGAGAAAAAGACATGAGATTTTCCATATTCGAGTTATTTCCAAAAATCAAAAGATTGATAGTTTGTTTGATAGTGGCTCACAAGTAAATTTGATTTCTGAAGCAATTGTAAAGAAATTGGGATTGGCAACTACACCTCACAAGAAACCATACCCATTAGGATGGTTGAATGATAAAGCACAACTACAAGTGA
>APFE030591597.1:81778-103002 GCA_000404065.3 Pinus taeda | reverse complement strand
CTACTTGTTAAAGATGGAATCGAATACTTTGTAAGAGCTCATAAGCTCAAGAATAATTATACTCTCATAAACTCAGGATAGATGAAAAGAATGATAAATTCATGTAAACAATTCTCACTGATGGTTGTAAAGGAAAAGAAACTTGATAAAACCAATGTATTTGAGGGCTGTAATGCTAAACAGCAAGCTGATATAGAAAAGGTTGTTTCAGAGTATGATGTCTTGTTTCAAGAACCTAATGGCCTGCCACCCAAAAAGGGAATAGTACATGATATTATTTTGCAGCAAGATGTTCCATTGCCTAACATTGGGATGTACAGGTTGTCTGCTTTAGAGAATGTTGAAATCAAGATGCAGGTGCAAGAGTTGCTCGAGAAGGGCTTCATCAGGCCTAGCACATCACCATGTGGGTCACCAATTGTTTTGGTGAGAAAGAAAGATGGCTCTTGGAGAATGTGCATTGATTACCGAGCACTGAATACGATAACAATAAAAAATCGTTATCCCCTTCCTCGCATAGATGATCTTTTAGATCAATTAAAAGAAGCCATTTATTTCACCAAGTTGGATTTGCACAGTGGATACCATCAGGTCAGAGTTGCAAAGCAAGATGCATGGAAGACTGCTTTCAAAACAAAGCAGGGATTGTATGAATGGCTGGTTATGCCTTTTGGCTTAACTAATGCTCTTGCTACTTTCATGAGATTAATGAATGATGTACTCAGACCTTTACTTGATGATTTTGTTATTGTGTATTTGGATGACACTTTGATTTTTAGTAAAACATGGGAAGAACATTTAAAGCATGTTAAGCAAGCATTAGATGTTTTGAAAAGAGAAAAACTTTATGTTAAACTCTCAAAATGTTAATTTGGCAAAACATCTCTAAACTACATGTGTCATATAGTAGGGGGAGGTGAATTGCAAATAGATCCCTCTAAAGTGGCAGTCATTGTGAACTGGCCTAAACCTAGGTCTGATACAGAAGTGAGGAGCTTCCTAGGAGCAACACAATATTGGAGGAAGTTCATTTCTAACTTCTCCTCAATTGTAGCTCCCTTACATGCTTTAACAAGATTGAAGAAGGTGTCTCAGTGGGGAGGCAAACATGAGAAAGCCTTCGACACCTTGACAGAGAAAATTAGTACAACACCTGTACTAGCACTGCCAGATCTACAAAGACCATTTGAGATCCAAACTGATGCCAGTGACTATGCCATGGGAGCAGTGT
This sequence comes from Pinus taeda, assembly GCA_000404065.3. Lineage (NCBI taxonomy): Eukaryota > Viridiplantae > Streptophyta > Pinopsida > Pinales > Pinaceae > Pinus > Pinus taeda. Next base: position 101,771 of record APFE030591597.1, on the reverse strand, counting down.
TGACACAGCATGACAAACCCATATGTTATCATTTTGAGACTTTTAATCCTACAGTAGTTAACTATCCTACATATGATAAAGAATTGTCTGCATTAGTTCAGAGTGTGAAAAAGTGGAAACATTACTTAATGGGCAAAGAGACAGTAATACATATTGATCATCAGCCACTTCAATATCTACACTCCCAAACTAAGTTGCAACAATCAAGACATTATAAATGGATGGGATTTCTACAACAGTTTCACTTAGTAATCAGATATAAAAAGGGCATACATAACAAGGTTGCAAACATGTTATCTAGACCCATTATAAATGCATTCACCATACTTAAGCATAACTTTGTGCGAAATGAAAGCTACATAGAACAATATGCTCAGGATATGGACTTCGAAGATGTATATGCAACTTTGAGTCAAGGCAAAAGAGTAGAAGAATTGGACTATCATATAAAACACCAACTCTTATATCATTGTGGGAAAATATGCATTCCACAAACTGAGAGGATAAAGATAGTTAGGGAAGCACACACTTCTCTGATATCAGGTCACTTTGGGGTAAGTAAAATAGTTGCACAGCTGCAAAGATTCTGCTATTGGCCGAAAATGAATGATACACTTTCTAGATATGTAAGGGGGTGTGCCATGTGTGCTAAAAGCAAGCCCAGCAATAGAAAATTAGGCTTTTACACTCCATTTCCAGTTCCTTCTCACCCTTGGGGAAGTGTTTCCATGGATTTTGTTGGAGGACTCCGTAAATCTAGGAAAGGTCATGATTATCTATATGTTGTTGTGGATAGGTTCAGCAAAATGTGTATTTTGATACCTTGTAGTAAACATATCATAGCTTAACAGACTACAAAATTGTTCTTTGAACATGTATGGGTTCGTTTTGGATTACCCACTTCCATTGTATCTGATCGAGACACCCAATTTGTGGGGAAGTTTTGGTCTAATCTGTGGGAACTCATGGACACCAAACCGAAGAAAATCACAGCTTTTCATCCACAATTAGATGGCCAGACAAAAGTGGTAAATAGGATAGTGATCCAGTTACTGAGAGGATATTGTAGCAAACATCCTAAGCTTTGGGATGAACACTTGTGTTATGTGTAGCATGCTTACAACAGAGCCAAACACTCTTCTACACAGAGATCTCCTTTTGAGACCTGTTTTGGTTTCACACCAAGGTCTCCTTTGGATTTTGTCTTTGGTAAAGATACCATGGTCGATGGACACAATGATGTGGAAAAGTCAACTAGGTTCATTAAACAGATCCAGGAGATCCATCAGGCAGTACAAGAACAACTGGAAAAGAGCTAGGCCAAGTACAAGGCTAGGCATGATAAGCATCGGATGGAGCACAGTTTTCAAGTTGGAGACCAAGTCTGGCTGTATATCAGCAAGGACAGGATGCAAGGTGAAGGCAAAAAGCTAAAGCCCAATAGGTATGGACCTTTTAGGATACTTGAGAAGATTGGTGAAAATACTTTTCACCTTGATTTACCAGCTTACATGCACATCTACTCAGTCGTAAATGCAGATTGCTTCAGATTGTTTGAGCCTTCAATGATTGAGGACCCTGAAGAGCAAAGTAAATTGCCTTCTATTGATGACCTGCTACCTGAATACCTCAATGAGTTGTAGGAAGACACATTGTTGGACAAAAAGGTGAGGACAACGCGCAGGGGAGAAGTTGAGTACCTCAGGATTGCGCTCAAAGGTTCAAAGCTGAGTAGCGCAAAGTGGATTGAGATTGGACAAGTGAAGAAACAGTATCCTCACTTAGTCGATGCTTGAAAACCAAATTTTGGGGGTCCAAAAGATTTTTCAGTGGGAAGGCTGTGATCTGAATTGGATCCATAGAAGACTGTCAAAGAACCCTGACTGTATCAGGTCGAACAAATCTCTAAATAAATCCAAAATAATTGTAGAATTGAGGCTTCTATGATCCATCAAAGTTATAAGAAGAGCTTCGGCGAAAATCACATATAGAAAGACCTTTTTCGACGCGTTTCAAACCAACTAGTGTGGTTCATCGTCAGGACAAGTTGGTTCGAAACGCGTCGACAAAGGTCTTTCTATATGTGATTTTCGCCGAAGCTCTTCTTATAAATCCAAAATAGTGATCAAAAACACCGTCAACCAGTGGCAATGGTAGCCAACGTGGAATGATGAGGACCTAGATTAAAGCACACTGACCAAGGCCCATGGAGACTGCGCAAGAGGCCAAAGTAGTCCTTGGGAGCCCCAGAATGGGAAAATGAAGTGATTTTTGATGCGTAAATAGCGGTCAGTGCTAATCACGCATCGCTAGGAAAATAGGGCCGCGAAGGAAAAGCCTAAGCACTTAGTTGCGTGGGGGAACTGGAGGACTGCGGGCGGAAAAAGGGAAAATCTCTAAACATAAATGGCAGGACCCGCGCTCTGGAAATTGACGGTTTTGATCGAGGCACCCTTAAACGGTAAGAGGTTTTGGACGAGAGCGGAGCAATTCAATACAACGATCGACGAGTGGCAGGTGGAGGTGAGAGAAAACCGCTGTTGATCGCGCGCTATCGGTCGAGCAAGTCAACTGCGTAAAACGTGTGTATGGCATTGGATCTAGAGGGCCTAGATCAAACGGCTGAGGTCGCGCTCAATGGAGGAAGTGAAATTGACAGGGAATTAAGCTGTGTTTTAAAGGCATTTCGAATCCATTTGACTGCCACAGTGGAGGAAGAACACATCCATGACATAACTGAAGAAATGAACCGACGAAGCATGTTGGCGCCATTTAGAAGAGGACAAGTGGCCACTCTCTGAGCGTTCATGATGACGCCGAACAGGGAACTCCAAGCGCAGCTGTAGAAGGTGAATCGACAGGCGAAAGAGGAACCAAAGAGGCATAGGATTTGAATGTCTAAAGCCATGAGCAGAGGCAGTCGAGTCAGTCAATGTAGAGTTGAGAGAGACAAAAATCAAGAGACGATGTGTAACAGTGAACCCTGAGAGGAGGACTGAACACAGAGAATAGTAGAGCAAAGCAGAAGAGACAAAGTGTCGAGCTGACTAGAGGCAGCATCGAGCACCAGAGAGATTGAAGATTCAAGCCATCCCATAGAGGAATATATCTATAGTGAGCATCACATCTGGCTCTTTCCACTGTAGACCAGAAGGTCACAGAGTTGGTAGGAAGAAGAAGAGTCTATGTACTCTAGTGGCTTGGGGAATCCCAGGACCACCCTGCCATGCAAAACCTGCTTCAAGTGAGCTCACATTGAGTCCCTGTATTGTAATTTCTCTACTTAAGGACACAATAAAACAAGGCCATCACTGAAATTTGGATTGGATACGTAGCCCTGGAGAATAGGGTGAACTCCTTATTAAAATTGCTTGTGTTTTTGTGTTTGCTTACTGTATTTCTCTGTTGTCTTTTCCATTTTAATGTCTGTGTATTGGCAATCTGATCGATCTGTTACTTCAATAACATAGAACACACACTAGCACATGATTCTGTAATACCTTAGTTTACTAAATCTTTAACTGATGTCACTCATAGGGTGAATATCAGATCACTACATGTGATCGTTCGCTTCCTTTGATCTCCTTTGAGTTGCTCCCCTCCCACTCAAACTGAATTTGCTCAATTGGTACCTGCCAACATAAACAGAAGATGACAACAATCAAAGCATATGATCTATTTATTGTAAACAAATGGAACCGACAACATTTGAACATACGTTCATCATAGATATACACAAAAGTATCGGAAAAAGAACAAACAACTTTATTGATTGACAGAAGGAGAAGTTACACCCAATGCGGTTCGATATTGTGTCACTCATCCAGCTTAGTTCAAGCCCTCATCACACCAATAGAAACATTAATCCAGCATCATAACATTAATTTGACAATGATTTCAAGTCTCTAAACCAACAATATTTCTCTATAATATCCACACTCTTTGGCTCTATGATGGGAGGCCAATTTATAAATGAATGCAAGTGGTTTTTTCATTAATATGCAATTGAATAGTTTTCCATAATTGGATGATTAGTTTCCATGTTCAAAGGGATGCAAGGTTAGAGGATTATATGATCTAAGGGTATCCTAAGTCAAGCTCGTCTTAATAGGATAGGAGCTGGGTTCCTTCTAGAAGACTCTAGAAAAGAGGAATATACTCAGGATCAAATGAAATTTTTGAGGATTCTTGCCCAGTGTAGGCTTGACTGCGGTTAGGTTCTCTGAAACACATCCTTGAATGGGGCTACCTACTCTACAGAGCAGTTATCCCTTACCAGGGGTGCGTTGGAGACCCAAGAAAGTAATTCAGTAGGGTTTGAAGTTAGGAAAATCTCATGGGGGTGCACTGGAGACCCAAGGAAGTATTTCAGCAGGGTTTGAAGTCAGGAAAATCTCATGGATGAAAGCACCCAATAAGGTGGCATGTCTAGGGCATGTAGCAACTGAATTGGAGTTTGATAGACCTTATTTACACTGATTTGAATGTCGGGAGTGATGTGCCCAAATAGACCTATAACAATTGCCCCCTAAAGCATGAAGTCAAAAATGATAATGTTTAGTGATATGCTTTATGATGTTATGAGGGGGATATGAAGCACACGGTGACCTGCATCAATTACAATACATAATATCATGATATCTTTGAATTTTTCATGAATTGCTAAGGGAAGGCATACTCATGCTCAACATATAAACTTTTCATTACCTGTACATAGATTAGATAGTCATCTACAGATATAGATCCACGATAAGATGACTACCTATGTAAAGCCATCGTACAGATGATTTAATACTCTCCTGAAATCGCAACCCGGATGGATGAAACTCGATCTGATGTCCTCTATCTTATCAAATCGTTTGCTCAAGTATGAGTCTAACCATGTGAAAATGTGATCTGAAGTCAAACATTGGAATACATCGTCTGATTACCAGCCAATGATGTAAGCTGTTAACAGACGGAAGAGAAATCACCAATAATGATAATGATTCTCAAGGTACTACAATATATTCTACATGGTGTGAATAGATTTTTTCATGTCAAACACCATACAAAGTCTTTCGGTCCAAGGCTTGTGATGTCAACCTATTGCCAGAAGCTAGAAACTTGTCATTGATGTATGCAAGCCTCAAGGTGCTGGAAGGGTGTTGCTAAGTCAACTTCCTGGATAATGTGTTGATGTCGACAAGAAGCGACTCATCGTAGGAGGACCTTGATGTATCCCCCATCAACGACATGAAACAATTGTAATGATTTTGAAGATAGAATGTGACTGATGACACAATGTTCGGGAATGGCGGTCATGAAAATGAAGGTTTATGACTATTGCAAAGGATGAAGTTTACTGAATGACTTCGCTCGAACATGTCAGCGACATTGAATGAATTGGCAGCATTGAGCCAAAACCAAAGTGATGGATGGTGTGATATACCATAGGTATGATAACCATCAAGTAGATAACCCAACCCAAATAGTCACAAAGATCAAGTGAAAGTGTCATGTTCAAGAGCAACTTGCTACCATAAAGTGATTTATCCCCTTTTCCATTTTCCCCAGTCATTGCTTACCAATACCTCTTTATTTTTTAACAAGCTTGAGGAGGATAACATATTGTTGATGTATAGTTCTACCCTTCGGGTGAATCCATCACTATGCGATGTTTTAACGATTCGAGCGAAGGTGAAACTCGGTCTTGTCAGGATGGACAAGTTTGTCGCTGTTTGATGCTTTAACAAATTTAACAACAATGAGAACTCGATCCTTTTCATATTTAGAGAGTTTGAAAAGGGACAAAAAAAAACTCCACAAGTTTTTTTCATAAATTTGTCTCTCAAGCCTGAAAATGCGTAAAATAATACAAGAGAGAACCTATTGACCATGTTGGATCAACGTATTACTTTTTTGTAAGTAATCTATCTCAGTCTGAAAAACGGTTAAACTTATATTGAGTAGATGTCATTTCCAATCTTTTTACGAGTTGAAAAGGACAAGTGCCTAACAATCTTTTCATATTTTGAGAGTCTAAAAAGAGCTGAAACAGGACTCTAGGGGGGTTCCTTTTTCAATGTTTAACAGAGCTCGAGAAAGAGATAAAAGTATGCCCTGTGGTCAAAAGTACATTTTACAATCATGCATGTCAAATTCACTTTGTTAGTTGTAAACCTGCATAGAGTACCACCAAACGGATTAAACATACCTATTTCATTGGTTAAAATAGGTAAAAAATATAGCTTATTCATTTAATGAACATAAAATAACCATAAAACAAGAATTTACCAAGTCATTTTACCATTTGACATTTACCATTCAATTTTGTGATCTGAACCAGTTTTTTACCTCAAATTTCAGTAGCTGATTGCGGGAGATTCTGTGGATCATTCTTAGTGCCACCAGGACTAGATAGGAGATCTACCTATTCTCCTTCATTTAAGGTCATTATTTTAAAATTTCAGGCAAACGTTTTATGGTTTTGGGGTCCCTAGGGTAAATATATCACGCCCTAGGATCAACGCACCCTTATGCATCGAAAACTACATTGCAGAGCAGTCCAACAGAAGGGAAACTACTATACATTGCATTGCCTAAAGATCAGGGTGCATTGGGCACAATTTAGAGATTTGATTCATCATTTATACCTAAAATATCTTCAGTTTTTTGCATGAAATGGATCCTAAATAAGACTATGGTGTGATTTCAGACTTTGATCAGATTAGAATGGCTAACAAATGGCGTGAAAGAGAACATGAATAATAGGATATGGTTTCCCTAAATGATCCTGGTACTGTTGAGGCCCTCAGAGATTATGGGTTACTCAAATATTTTAGGTTATTTAGGATGAGGCAACAATTAGAACTATTGCAGTTCTTGGTTCATTCATAGGATCCGATGGAACATGTTTTTCACATAGGGGACAAAGTGCTCCCTATATTTATCGATGATATTTACTTTCTCATAGGATTGTCGAGACATGGTGCCCCCATTTCTCTTTCAAGATCTACCTGTGCGGGTGAATCAGTGAGTGACTACATTCGACAATTCTGTTGGCCAGATACACAACCTAGCAAAGATAGAAAGATAAGCATCAAGGATGTTCATGATATGCCCTTGTGAACAATCCTCTTTACTATCACAAAGTTTACAGGTAGCGTGGCACTTTATGTCACAAATAGATTATACATGCAGTATGCGCTCGAGTGTCTCGAGCCAACTATGTTCAAATGGTGTGAGGCAGTACTCTCTTTGATGAAAGACCAACTAACTAATGTAAAAGGCTATAAGACGAAAAATTTCAGCTATGGATTGATCTTGATCACTTTTACTTTGGAGAGAATTCCATTGATGCAACCTCATCATGTGACACTGAATTTAGTTTTTCCTAGAGATTCACGGATGCAGAGATGGGTAGAGTTGATGGCTAGACATGTTGGTCAGTCATCAATCTCATTTTCTACCGCATTCTTCAGTTGGCTCCGCTGACAACATATTGTCATAGAGGAGCATCCATATGCAAGGATGGATTTCCGTAGAGATCCAAATTTGAGATTACTAGTGGATGCTCAATGGGGTGCTATAGGTAAATTTTTTTCACCATGTATTTTTTATTTTTTGAGTTTCTACAAGTTTTTGTGTTTTTTGATGTTTCCAAGACTAAAATAAAAATGTTCTCATGTATATAGATGTTGGCACTATTTGACGAATGGGTCATCAATAGGAGGCGGGTGAACCAGTGGGGAGAAATGTCAGAAGAGCAGTTCTCCAAGCTTTAGATCTGATCGAGACACTGGCAGAGTTGCAACATCATATAGAGAGGTTAACCCTTGGTATATCGGATGTTCAAATCGAGGAGTTATCGATGAGACTAAAACGGCATACTATTGGTGTACCTAGTCATTGGATGAGGCTATTGTGCATGATAGCTCAGGTAGTGACCTATTATCATGAACACATTAGATCTACTTAGGATGATTTACTGTACGCATTTTGAGGTTTTAAGGTCAGATGACCAACATGTCTTGGACACAAAATTTTGTAAAAATTTTGAACATCTATTTATTTTACTTTTAGTGTTTTTGTATGGTTATGTGTAATCCTATTCAACTATTGATGTGAATTGAAAATTTACTCTTTACATATGTTGTAGATGTCTGTTTAACACATAATTCGATAAAGAATCAATAAATGTGTTAAATTTTATGGAAATGTGTTTATATTGAATGTAATCAAAATGTCTTTCCAAGGGATGAAATCTAAAGAATATACGATGAGTAGTTGGATTGTAGATGGTATAAACATTTGTAAGTTTTAGTATGACTTGTGAGTCTAGCCTAATGACAATTCAACGAATTCCAAGTGAAATGGAATCAAAGAGGAGTTCGATAAATGTGCTATGCTAAGCGATATTGTTTGTAGAACGACCTATACAAATCCCTTGAAAACTCACTAACTTGTCGCTTGGAGCGAATATGGCCCATGCTGCAGAGGATAGGTTTTGCATACTATGAATAGCACCATTCGCATAACCAACAAATGGTTCCAAAGATTCTGACATCTGTAATAAATACAAAATGGACTACTAACCACATAAAAAATCTAAAAGTCACATTGTGACACACACACGTAATCAAAGCATATATACAATGTTTTTACTATGCACAATCAAGAATAGTAATTTTTAAGATACAACCCATTTTGGGGCCGCAACAATGGAATTCCATCATAATCAACCAAATTGTAAGTGCCTTTTGCCAAAACACACTTGAAAATGTAGTGCCCCATCCACAGTGGTTCAAATTTTCCTGTTCCTAATTTATCGGCCTCCTGATCATAAAGCAAGACCAGGTCTCCTTTTTAGAATATGTGAGGCTTTACATTACGGTCATATTGCGCCTTATTCATTTCTTAGGTGCTTCGTTGGACGATGTGGCTTCACGACGTGTTTCATCTAGATGGATGAGTTCCAAGAAACGTTCTTCCTCATCAGAAGAGTCAGGTAACAAGTCAATTATGAGTTTTAGTGATGAAATGTCACATTGTATTGGAAAGATTGCCTCAAGACCATACACCAATTAGAAATATGTGAATCCAGTTGTGTTTCTTACCAAGGTTCAATAAGCCCACAAAGTTGAGTATAGGATCAAATGCGAGTTTCGTTTGTGAACTCCTATCATTTGTTGAAGCATTCACTTAAGGACTTCGTTGATGGCTTCAACTTGTCCATTAGCCTGTGTATAACAAGGAGTAGAAATATCATGTGAGAGTCCTAACTTGGAAGTTAATTCAGTCATCATGTGATTGCGAAAATGTGAACCATGATCTATAACTACAACTTGTGGTACACCAAACCATGCAACCACATGGTTGAAGAAAAAAAGTGCAGCTGTCTCACCACTTTTGTTTAATGTAGACATCACTTCAACACATTTCGTAAAATAGTCAACAATGACAATGATATACCCATGCCCCTCAGTCGAGTGAGGTTTACATGTCATGAAATCAATGCCCCATTTTGCAAATGGTCCAACAGTGATGATAGGATGTAATGGTGTAGGTGGTAATCGCGTTTTATAGTAAAAAATATGGCATGTATGAAAACTTCTAACAACAGTACTGCAATCATTAAATATGGTAGGCAAGAAGTAACCACCACGGAGAATTTTCTGTTTGGTAGCATAACCAAATAAAAGTCCACCACAAGCACCAAAATGGCAATCATTTAGAGATTTCTCAGCTTCCGCATGTGTGAGGCACCTACAAAAACTCGTATTGATACTGCGACAGTAAAGGGTGTCACCAATGATCAGATAATCTTTGGCTTGATATTGAATACGTCGATGTTGCAAGTGAGAAGTATTAGATCGGAAAGTTTGGGTTTGGAGATAGACCAGTATATCTCCATACCAAGGGTCAAATGATGAGATCAGAAACAGATACTCATCCAGAATTGATGGTTCCATTATTGAGTCGATGGCGGTAGAGGGAAGGTCGCAAAGAAGCTTGGCAAAAACTAGAGATTTCTTTGACTTGGAATTGATGGATTCAAAATCAAATTCCAGTAAAATGAAAATCCATTTCGAATATTCCCCCCCATCAATTGACGTGACAAGATGTATGTCATAAGGTTGCAATCCGAAATGAGAGTGGTCTTTCAGAGCAAGATATAATGGTGAAATCTTTGTACAACTTGAACGGAAGCCAAAGCTAGCTTCTCCACGTAAGAATACTTAACTTCTATATCATTGGTATTACAACTCAAATAATAGATCAAATGTTCAATCCCATCTTCTTCTTGGACTAAAACCATAGCAATGGTTATATCTACAGTGGCGAGATACATGAAATAGTCATTCTAATAATTAGTGGAATACATTAATGATGCTCGGATCAGGGTATCTTTAAGAGCATCAAAGGAAGCTTGAGTAACCTGGTCCCAATGGAAGGGAATTCCCTTTTTCAAAAGATGAGTAAACCCGTTAGCCATTTCGGCATAGTTGGGAATGAATCTCCTTAGAAAGTTAGTCTTCCCTTCGAGTCTATGTAACTAAAGTAAATTGGAAGGTGGAGGCAGATCAAGAATTTCCTTAAACTTCAGGGGTCGAGTCGAATTCCTTCCTTGGACACTAAGAAACCAAGAAAACAGCTAGAACTAACAAAAAACACACATTTATGTGGATCGAGTAAAATTTTGTAGTGTCAGCATCCTAAAAGGATGGCTCTCAAATGTTTTGGGTGATCAACCCGTTTCCATGAATGAGCAGGTAAGTCATTTAGATAGGGTTGAACGATGTGTTTTATGTTGTGGAAGGCATAATTCATTGCCCTCTGAAATTTTTCCCTAACATTCTCCAAACCAAAAGGTAGTTCCTATATGCGAATGTGCCCCAGGGACAAATAAAGGCCGTTTTAGATTAGTCTTCTGGGCAGATATTGATCTGATTATAGCCAGAAAAGCCATCCATAAATGAAAACATTTCACATCTAGCACATTCATCAATTATGCAGTCGATAAAGGGAGTGGGATAGTTGTCTTTTGGACAAGCATGATTAACATCCCTATAATAAACACACAGTCGTATTGTTCCTTGTTTCTTCATGACAGGAACAATATTGGAAGCCCAATCAGTAAGAGGAATGGGGTATATTAAACCAGCATGCAAAAGTTTTTGAACTTCTACTTTTATGGTAGCAGCCTTCTTCGGATGAACAGGATAGAGGCACTGTCATACCGACTTGACAACGGGATACATTTTAATCTTGTGTTCAACTATACTAGAATCAATACCTGGAATTTCATCATATGACCAAGAAAATATATCACAAAATTCATGAAAAAGAGCACAGTAAGTTTCAAGTTCCGATGGAGAACAAGATTTTCCAACATGGATGTTTTCTACAATTCCAGGTTTTCTCAAAATATCGATAGAAATGGTTTCTTCAATATTCGATAAGTTTCGTGTGGAATCGAATATGTCTATAAATACATAATTTGAAAGGAAATCAATGATTGAAGGGCGATTTATTTCATTTGGAATATCTTCTATGTGATCTTGAAGATGGGATTGATGATGATAATCTACCCATAGTTCTTCTTCTATCATCATTGATTGGATTATTCCTTCATCAGTAGAAAGTGTACGTAACAAAGGATCAAAGGAAGTACCATATTCTAGCAAACAATCAACCCATACAATCGGTGATGATGGATTTGGATTTCATGTGCAAGCCAAAAAGATTGATTTCTATGAGAGCTCAATTGGTCTTAGCGGCATGGTTTCATTACACATACCAAATTCGGAATTATTGGAATGGTTGCATTACGCATATCAATTTCGGAATTATTGGAAATCTTCCATGAGTCAGATGAAGTGGAAGATATCATTTTACAAGTCTCAACTTTTGCAACTTCCGCCATTTGTGATGGTGAGGGTAGTGAAAAGGTGCCCACTAGGGAAGAATATTTGAAGATACCTACTCCAATGTTCTAAAGAGATGGTGGAGGTTGTGAACTAAAGGAACGCTTCCAGCTGCTTGTGAACTAGAGGCGAAAAAGACGAGTTGATCAATTACTGTGATTCCGCCTTTATGAGGGAAAGCGATCATACAAATGTCGAAACCATAGTAGCCATAGCATAAACCCACGGCCTTCCTAGTAAAATATTGTAGTCAAGGGGTCTGTCAATGACCTCAACTTCAACAGTTACAGTTTTTCCCCCAAGTTGTATCTGCAGGTTACTTAAAATTCCACAAGGTGTATAAGTGCGACCGTCAAAAGCTTTTATCGTCGTAGGTGATCATGACAAAGGCGGTGAGCCGAGTGTTTTCTAGTAATTCATTGACATGATACAAGTAGATGCACCTTCATCAATAATGGTTCAGTGAATGAGGTGATTCAAAGAATTTACTTGGATCAAGAATGCTAACTGTGCTGGTAATTGTGGCATATAACCCACATGGTTAAAAACTACGAGATTGGAATCCGTTGGATCAATTCCACCAATTGCTGACAATAAAGCATGCTTTTGGGAGGGACAATTTTGAAGCATCTAAAGCGTTGACATAACAAAAGGTGACTGAGCCAAATCTTCTACTATGTTATAATTTTGCGATGCTCAAGCTCGAGGGTTGAATTTAGATTGATGAACAACTCCCTTAGGTGGTTTTATTGTTAACTCTGGTACAATGGGTGGTGGAATGGAGTCATATGAAGTTGAAGTTGAAGTATTGGGTTGATATGTAGCCTGGTTATTTGACAACGGTGTATTTCCGTAATCTTTACTTCATGCAGTCACCAAAACATCAGTCTTAGGATTAGTGGTGGATAGCATAAGCACTTGTGAAGTGGAAGCATGATCTGTAGCAACCAAATGAGTCTCTGGTTTTGGAAAAGGGTCTGTCAACACAGCAGATATACTAGAAGTCTTAAGAAGTTTTGAGACTTCAAAGCAGTGAGGACAGTCTCACGTAAAGTGCTCCTCATTACAAATCAAACATGGGTAACAAGGTTTCCTAGCCGGAGAAGTGTAATCAAATGATTTCTTTGGAGGGGGAGCATTTTGTTTCTTTTTGGTTTTCCCCTTTTTCTTGCTTCTAGGTTGCTTTTCATTTTTACCTTTGTAATATGACACAACAATTATTTCGGAAGAAAGTGTATTATCAGGTGTATTAGAGGTTTTATTTGAAATAACAAGTGTTTGACTAGATGGTCCACTTGCTGTTTGAGTGCTTGAAGAACCTATCACACCATCACCAGCATGAGAGTCCTTACTGGATGGAGGTGGTGGAACAGTAAAAGTTGATCTAGGTGCATTTGGAATCTTATCATAGAGCATGCCAGACTATGTGTAAAGCAAGTCTAAGTATTGGGCACGAGCGATTACTTTCTCTTCAGTAAACACTCCTCCTTTAGCCACATCCTCGGTGATAGATGGAAACAAGGATATAATAAGCCACTCGGATAAAAGTTGATCAGGAATAAAACTTTTGACCATTCGATGACCACGACGCCACTCATGAATATGATTAGAAGTGTGAGTAGTAGTGGTCTGTTTAAAGTTGGTCAACAGTTCCGTTCTAGTTTCATATCTTATGGGTAACTAGAAATGGGTTAAAATGTACTGGCTAAGGCTATGAAGTTGTCAAATGAAGCTCGTGGTAATTCAATATACCACTTCGCAACCAGACTAGTGAGTGTTCGCTGGAAAAGACGTAGTCTTACTGAATCATCATTTAGGGAGTTGAATGAACACCATAAATGAGAAGTTATAACGTGATTGGATGGATATTCTCTAGGGTTTCCATTGAATTTAGGAATATCAGAAGGAAATCTGTGTGGAATCACCAGCCACCAAGCTGAATAAAGAATGGGATCATTGGTAAGCTGATTCAAATCTAGTAATTCAAGTGTTGTGACAAAAGGCAACTGTCAGTTTAGGTTGGGTTGAGCGTAACCAGGGTAAGATGGAATTTCCTAGGCAATAGGCCTTTGCATACCAGCATAATGAATCTACTGCTGGTAATGTTGATAGGGTTAGGTTTGTTGAGCATATCCTGTATAAGGTTGTTGTTGGGAACCAGGATAAATTTTCTATTGACCAAAACTAGCATAGGCTTGTTGACTAGAACCTGGGTAAGCTTTTTGTTGACCAAATCCAGCAAAGGCTTGTTGACCAAGTCCAGGATAAGTTTGGTACTGTTGGAGTTGTTGTTGTAGGTATTGTGGCTGCCACGGTTGTTGATACAATGGTTGTTGCCCACCAGTATAACTTTTACCAGGTTGTGGATAAATTGAACCAATATAAGTATGAGTCATCCCAGTTAATGATAAACTGGTCTAAGGTTGTTGGATTCCAGACACAATCGATTGTTGTAAAATGGCCTGAGAAGACTGGGTCTGCAGACCTGAAACCTGAGGGTAAGAGGTTGAAGGATCATCTTACAAAGGTTGAGATACAATCAACTGAGCTTGCGACTATGGTAAATTTGTAACGACAGGCATAGTAGGTATGGATGAAACATGTTGTATTAGTTGTGATGAATACACAAGCCTTGGTTGAACATGCATTGTAGGCTGCCATTGACAAACAGTCATTCCAGAATAAGTTGGACCTAATGATGATGGTATACTGCCATATAGTGGCCCCCCAGCATATGGAGAATAAGAAGATTGGGCCTACTGTTCTCCATATGGAGGTAATCCAGTGTTAAGTGGATACATTGGATGGTAACCAGATGGACCAGCTTGATATTGACTTGAAGGATCAAATTGTTCAGTATCTGTAAGTGAAGAGCCTGGTAAAATTCCTGTGGACGAAATGGGTGAATACCATCTACTAGAAGAAACACCGGAGTGGGTTTCTGATAATGATTGTTAACCTAGTGGGATGGATGGACTAGCATACAGATGTGACTTAGGTGTTTTGGTAAACATCAAAGAAGTAGCGACAGTAGATGATGTTGCAGTTGTAACAGATGATACAGTCAGGGATGTTCTTTCAGCCATAGTCAAATGACCGAATAAATGCCCTAATTAATCTATAGGGTTTTTAAAGTAAACTGGATCAAGAGGAGTAGTATAAGTTAACCAAGGAAGAGAAAGATAAAGATAAATCCCTAGTCCAAAACGAGTTGGAGTTCTAGGTGAAGTTTCTTCTGCAAATTCCTCTTCAATAGCAATCAAACCCGGTGGAAGGATTTCACCATCAGGTCCGTAGTAAATTTTCAGTGTTTGACTCTGCAATAAAGGAGAAATCTCAACAGTTACAAATGTCAAAGGATAAGCTGGTCGATCATTTTTCAGTATAGAAACAACTGATGGTTGTTCAAATTCTGGATCCAAGTGTTCTGGTAAAAGAACAACAAGTTTAGAATGAATTTCTTGAACAACTTCTTGTTGAGGATCAACTTTTTGTTGGACAAATTCAATTAACGTTTCACTATGTTCACTTTCAGTGTTCTCAGGTAATTGTAAAGGTTCCACTTCAGTAGCAGATAAACCAATAATAGTTGAAGTAATCGAAATCACAGTACGTACCGGTATAGGTGACTCTAGTAAATCAAATGAAGAACTAGAAGTTTTTGATGTATTGGACTCAGTTAAACTAGATTGCTTTTGCTAACTAGGTGTAGCTTCAGGTGGTAAAGGCGGTTTACTCGTTGTCCTATGCGAACAATCAGGTAAAGGTTGATTTTCTTCCACGATTACTGATTGATTTTATTATAAAAAGAAATAAAGAAAAAGAGGGTAATCTAGGAAAAATAATTACCAACTAACTATGAATTGCAATATACCATACGTGCAGGTAATCTCCCAGAATGTTATTTTTAGTGTATCATAGTATACAAGGCGCCCGACTCAGTTACCTATGGATGGATAGTAACCTAATGTAGTCCTCCCAAATATACTCAAAAGTACATGGAGGCCTAATCCGTGTTAGCGTTGTCTAATACAAAACTGCATAGTGAGAGCATTCGCAGTGAGGGCTGCAGGCACCTTCTGAGTGCCTTCGTGCTTGTTATCCCTTCGTTCTCTATTGTAGATGGTATATTTCCCCGTTGGTGTGGTCGCAACCATGACAGTATGGTTGCGGCTTGTTCTAGTATCGAGGTAGAACCGGCCAGGCCTGGTTCCCTTATTTGCAGATTCGCACGGTCGGCTTGTGCAATGCCAATTTCCATTTTGCCAATTTCTTCATCCAACATCACGCTTACCTTTCTCAACCATGTGCATGCTTCATCGATTTCGTGAAGCCTTCTGTTGCCGTGTCGAATGGCTTGCTGCAACCGTCGAATTCCTTTTCCCAGGACCTCTGTGGAGGTTGCGCTATAGGGATTTTCTTCTGTCCTCTTGGTTCCGTCTTCTCTTACCATGGATAAGATCACCTTTTCCCTCCTCTAATTTTTGATGGTCGTATAGGCCCATCGAACCCTTGGTACCCGCAGACTCCCATTGGTTCGTCTCATCAGGCGAACGTTGTTCTTGCTCCCACCTGGTGTCTTCATTGCTTTGTCACGAGCAGCTGGCAGCCTGCGTCGCTTTTCCTTCTGTCAAGGCGACTTCTAAATTTCGATTCTTGGTCGCACATCATACATAAGCATCCTATGCCACCAGGGGATGCTCAAGATGTGTTGTGCCCACCTTCTATATCCGCGCCAAGTCCTTTTAGTATTCTGATGTGTATTCCATCGCGGTGCAGTTGTTGCGCGCAACGCCACTGTTTGCGTATCGCGCCACTTCTGTTCTAGCATCGTCTTTTCATAGTGGTCTACGGATTCCTCCGCATTTACTACGACCTTATCGGTTGTCAATTCCCATGCTTCGGTCGTCACGCGTCGCAGTGATATAACCATAATATTAAACTTAGCGTTGTTACTTCATGCAATCGGTTCTGCCATCGCTCAATCTCTTCACCAGAATTTGAGGTGCAGGAACTGTCGCGTTCCCATGAAATTCACCCGTCCTTTGTTGGATTCACTTGATCTTGGTCTTGCGCTATTACCTGGTTGATACAATCCATTTCATCGTCGCTATCCTCATCGCAAATAGGTTCAATGTAGCGCGCACCTTCAGCTAGATCTAATGGAATTACTATGTGAAGCGCTTTCTTTTCGAATATCATTTTCCTCTTTTTTAGATTGATGACTCCGTTCATGTCAGTTTCCCAATAAATTCCTAACAGTGCAGGATACGGATTACTGCCATCAACAATTTCTATTATCTCAAAGTCCATCTGAGTACTCACACCTTCAATGTCCACTGTCACCCCTTGCAGCCTCTTCATTGGTATAATTTTTTGTTGGTTGGCCATCTATAATTGAATAGGAGACATTTGTAGTGAGGGCCTGCCCATGCGTTCCCATGTCTGTTTTGGCAATACAGTCGCATCTAACCCAAAATCCAGGATGACCTGATCCATCTCATATTCATCAATTTGCGTCGTCATTCGTATTTCCTGTCCAATGCGCAAAGCATTTTTTTCAAGTTTCTGGACCACGTGTGGCTCTCCTAACCCTGCACATCTAGTGATTAGCTCTTGCAGTCCCTTAACTACCTTATTATCGCGTAGCAGCTTCATACATGTCTCCAAAAAGGTAGTAAGCATAGAAGGCTCCATTCTCGGTTCAAGCAGATCCTTTCTACCTGGAGTAGAGGCCTCCATGAATCTCTTCTTAGCTTCGTTAGATGTTCCCTTTACGTGTTCCATTTGACAATCAGGTTCCTTTGTAGGAGCATCGCAAACCTTCACCTCGTCTCTGGGTTGTTTCCTCGCATCTTCCCCTATAGTTGTGCCCCTCCTAAGTACCATGTTCATGTTGGGGTCGTCTTCACATGGTTTAGACCTCATCATTTGGATATTTTGAGGTGGAGTAGGTTGTAGTACCCCCTTTTCATGAATTTGGGCAATTAGCGTTGGAAAATCTACCATTTCATGGTCAAACTATTCAGAGTATGGGCAAGATATTCTCATCAGGTTAGTACAATCCCGAGCGTAGTGCCCCGGTCCTCAACAATTATAACAGATGAGTTGTCCATGCCCTTGGGGGCGTCCTTGGAATCCACCGCACTCTATTGTTGCGGCTAGATTGGGGCCTCGCGTTTCTATTTACATTCGATAGGCCAGAGTCCTATCGATCATCAGCTCATAGCTCCTACACATCCACACATCGTGACCCACTGATCTACAGAAGTTGCAATACAGTTGCTATGGAGTCTAGGTGTACTTCTACAATAAGTGACAGTTGTCTATGGCATGCCTTCCTCCTACCTGACAAATTGCGCACCAGAGTGCGGCCGCTGTGCTTGGCCCTGTTTGTACCTCCAATCTTAAGGGCATCAATCCTCCTCCCGCCAGATAGTTTGTGAATACGGGACAATGATCCTTGTCATGACCCTGACCCTTACACTTTATACACCACACTTCTTCGCATGCCTCTGGTCGCAGTGCCCTATTCTGCTTTAAGCTCTGCATTTCCAAACATAGGTTTTGTAGTTGCGCGTGGATTTGTTGAACTCCCAACCCAAGATCTTGTATTGGGGTTTCATGCAACCTCATCGTTATCTCTAATGCCTCAGGCTAGGTTGAGATCTTTTGCTATGACAGTGTAGTCCTCAGGCACGGTGTCAAGGATACTACAAACCAGGTGTGGTGCTGCACATCGAAAAGCATCATATTAGCTTCACAGATCGTACCTTCCAGGCGCTGATCCATATCCCATGGAGTTTCATCGCGATTTCCTTAAATCTGATGATTGACTGAGTTTCTGATTTTGGTTGACTAAACTCTTTGTTCAACGCATCCTGGATCTCTGCTATTCTGGCATTCGGGTAATCGCTAGAGTGCTTGATATACCATGTCAATGCGCGATCCTGCAACGTGCTCACCAAAGTAGCCTTCTTCATGTTATCATCTGTAACCCCTTGGGATTCCCATATTGCCTTTATCACAAACCAGAACTGATCTGGTTCCTCATTTCCTACTCCTTTAAATACAGGCAACCTAATTGCATTTGTCATTCCAACTCTTGGAGGTGGAAGTGGAGGTGGGGTGGGTGAGGATGGGTTCGATGTAGGCGAAGTAAGTGATGGTCAGGGAAAATTTTAAGAACCCCCCCTAAATTTACGTGTATAATATATGGGCGAATCTCCATGGTATATAGGAAAAATGGAAGGCAATTTTATCAATAATATGATATGTATATATAATTTTTTGGCGAATCTCTCACGAGGCATGGCAAATATTTTACTCAATTATAAAATCTTGTGTTTATTGAATACACAAATGAAATCATTGCATTTCTTTAAAATATCTTTTGAAATCAAAATTACCGAAATTACATAACAATAACCTAGTGGGTGTAAGATAAAATTCACCCGTGGCATTCACAGAAAGCATGAAAAAAAACCTAATACTATATATAAAACCAAGAAAAATTCAAATTCATCACTTCTAGGGACCTCATAACCACCCTGCCAATACACAAGTATGTTCCTGTTTGCAATTATAAAAATTACCCAAATTATAATCTGTTTACTCCACTTCTAGGACCTCGTAACCACCCTGCCAATACACAAGTATGTTCCCATTTGCAATTAGAAAAATTACCCAAATTACAATCTGTTTACTCCAGCATATGTTGGAAAGTTATAGAAGGATGACTAGTGCAATCAATCCATTCCTTTTAGCCCTGGATTTGTTTCAGTTTAAAACAGAAGTATACAAATATACTTGTCCAATGTCTATGCTTTAACCATTCACCTTAAGATGTTTTTACAATATAATTTCCTAAGTCTATTTAATATCTTCATTATCATAAAAACCAACCTATATCCATCTTAACTCCACATCTACCACTCTTAGGGGGATGAAATCTATTTATCCCTCTGAGCACTTGGTAGACCCAGAATTAAGATGGATCTAAGATAGAATTTCCCCTTTAAATAGCCTATGCTCACATGAATACCATGGGTCAATACCATGGGTTATCATAAACCTGGAGCTTA
>APFE030591597.1:57235-72419 GCA_000404065.3 Pinus taeda | reverse complement strand
TCTTGAATGTGAATCATGAAAAAACTATTTGCTATGCTTTCCTAGAATGCAAGCATCACATTGCTTAAGTTTCCTAGGAAATGTAGGCAAACCAGCAAAACCATTTTTCTTCAATAAGCGGAGACTGTCATAGTTCAAATGTCCAAATCTAGCATGCCATAATAAACTTGATGGAAGTGTACCTTCTTCATGATGAGAATTGTATGAGAAATGTTGTGCATGAGCATATGTTCCTTGTAGTTTGAGAAGCCTTTCTTCTTCTATTCCCCTCATGACAAGTGAGTGGTTAGATGCTTTTCTTACCTCAAGCTTGCCATCAAACATATGAATGGAGTGACCTTGCTGGCGGATGTGGACCAAGGACATCAAGTTTCTCTTGAGCTGTGGGAGATATAGAACATGATCCATAAGAAAATCTGGAAGACCAGGTAGTTTAAGCCTGATTGTGCCAAGCCCTGATGGCTTGATTTTTGATTGATCTGCAAAGTATACTACTCCATCAACATTGTCAGTGAAATCTTCAAAAAAATCTTTTCTATGAGACATGTGGCAGGTTGCTCCTGAATCAAGCAACCAATCATTTTTCCATGAAGCAAGTGAAGTATTAAACAAATCTTCATTTACTCCAATGTTACATTGTGCCTCAACATAGTGAGAGGATTCAGGTGGTTTACCTTTGTCTGTATCATCAGCTTTACCTTTCCGTTGGTTTCTTTTCTACTCAATTTTTTTCCATGGTAGCTTGCATGTATAGGCATCATGTGATCATTTCTTTTGCAGCGAATACAATGTAAATTTGTCTTTTCTCCTTGAGAATGTTTTCCCCCCCTGCCTCTGAAATATTTTCCTCTTCCTCTTCGTCCACCTCTTCCTCTTGTAGAATCTTGAGCAGGATGCTTTTATTTATGAGCAAGGCACACAATCTCTTCAAAAGATTCAGGGGCTGTCTTCTTTCCGAAAGCTTTCTCTCTTTCAGCAAACTTTTTCACACGAGAGTCAAAGGTTATATCCTTGAGATTTCCATTTGCTTGCAATCACTCAAGATAATTGGAGTAAGTAGGATAAAGTGCCTTGAAAAAAGCAATAAGAGGAATATCTAATTCAACCTTAGTGGATTTGATATCATGCATTATAGACTTTACTTCAGATGCAAGAGCAAGAGGACCATTATTTTGCAGTTCAAGAGTGAAGAGTTTAATCATGAGTTGGACAACTTCAAGTGTAGAATGTGAGTCATAGAGTTCTTTCAGCTTTTGTAGGGCTTCAAATGCAATTGAATATGACGAAATATGGCGACTCACCTCTTCATTTACAGATGATGCGATTAATGCATAAGCTTTGCTGTTCTTGTTTTCCCAAATGATGAGCTCTTTGTCTGAGGTAGGCTATACTGGGTCATTGTCTCCTTCTCCGACACACACTCCTTTCCACAAGTCATTGAAGATGAGGGTGTGTTTTATCATCCGGGACCATTCAGGATAGTTCTCCTTGCCAGTGAGAACTATTCCTACCATGGAGATGATTGAATGCATTCTGTAAGAAAAACTTACTTCTGCTGATAGAAAATAATATATATGTTATACATTCCACTTCTCAAATATATATGCTATACCTTCCATATACCCATATATGTTTTTTTAATACCACATAACATATCGCCATAAAAAACTTAATGAATTTCATGTCATGTTCACTTTTTTTTCATTCAAAATAATATATTATCACTCCATATAATATATTATTATTCTTACGCACATGAACATATGTTGGTCACCGCACCAATTTTTTCATGTAAAAAGAGTATTGCACCAATCTGAACAGTAATTTAAAAACTGCGCTAGTATCCAAACAAAATCACCAGATACCATGGCTTGTAATGTTGCATAGCAAATGGAATTCGTTGGATCGTATACCATGTCAGGCAGCATTCGAACTTATTTGAGCAGGATGCATTCGAACATGGGAAACACACCATATGACAATGTTCATAAAATATGACAACGTTATATAACAGGACAACGTGATTTGGAGAGGTGGTATTGCGGGGTTAACTGTGGTATCGCAACTGTTTGAGAATCAGTGGTATGGGAGGGAAGTGGTAACTGGTGGATCAAGCGGTGGAGGGTGGTATAACTAGGAGATACACAGTCAATTCAACAACGTTCAATGTAACATATCACACTGCAACACGTAAATATGACCACCGCAACACATAAATAACACAGTACCAACGAAATAACATGGTTGACCTAATACCATTACGCCATGATCCAAGCATGATTTCCCATTGCAATCTAGCGCAACACGGATTGCAGTTAAACTCATACAAATTGCAGTGAAACGCAATACCAATTCACCGAAAAACGTTTGTCTGCCTTCCGCTATGGACAAAGGCGTTCTTCAAAAACACAGACGCACCAAAGTAATATTTCACCAAAGTAATCCTTCAGAGGACAGAGGCGTTGAGGCAATGAAACACAAAGCAGAGAATAGAGGCGTTGAGGCAATGAAACACAATGCAGAGGATAGAGGCGTTGAGGCAATGAAACACAACGCAGAGGACAGAGGCGTTGAGGCAGTGAAACACAACGCAAAGGACAAAGGCGTTGAGGCAATGAAACACAATGCATAGGACAGAGGTGTTGAGGACAGAGGCGTTGAAGCAATGAAACACAACGTAGAGGGGAACGTTTTATTGTTTTATGATAGCACTCTGTCAGAACAGTGCTCAGCTCAGAACAACGCTCAGGTCAATAGCAAAAATGAAGGGAGTTACAACTATTTTGAGAACTTGTATCTGATACCATGTGAGGCCAGGCAGTAACTCCAATAGGCAGTAAAACTGATTCGATTTATTTCATTAGGTATGTTATTGTTATATACAAAAGGGTGTGACTACTCAGTTCATCTCCTAATGACTGTTCACATTCCTAATTTAACTATTTACATAAATTCACCCAATCGTGAGGATTAGGTGTCAATAGAATGGTATGAAAAATAATGTATATAGTACATATAAATATGCACTAAATACAATAGGTAAACCATTGATTTAGTTTCTTAAGTTTAAATGATAAATAATTATCCACAAGAACCCTAACTAAATAAGGGTTAACAATTTTACCCCAATATACTTCATTCACTTCATTCATTGTTTGTAATTTTCTTGTTTGTTCATGTTTTTATCGCAGTGCTCAGAACTTCATTTTCTCTTAACATGCTATTCCATATACCTACATGGGCTGGTTTTGATCCAGGTGGATGTTGGTGGCAACCCACCTATCCCATTTGGACCCCCACAACTGTCTCTTTCAGTTTTTCAGTTTCCTAAATTGTAGCACAGTTTACTATTTTTAGCAATTTTTCGGGTTCTGAACTTCTGGAGCCATTTTGAGGCCCTAAACGACATTTTTTGGGAAATCTAGGAGAAACATTGGTCCATGGATCGATGTTGCTCTTCCCATAGTTGTAGTGCTTGGATAGATATTTCTAATGAGCTATTGTATGCATCAAATGAAGATCGTATGCCAAAGTTATGACTCGAGGAAATTGATGTACCAATTTACCCAAACGGGGCCCACAATTTGGCGTTTTTTCTTCTAGGGTTAGGTTTTGGGATGTTAAGGGTTTTCCATTGTTTCTCAACAATACATAGGCCTTCGAGCCTCATTGTAACAAAGTTCAGAGGCATGTAGCCACCACATCTCTTCTCAGAGATAAGCTACCATTGCCCTAGCTGGTTTATTTCCATTTCTATTTGTAAGCATATTTCAATATTTTACATTAATGAAATGAAGTATTATTTCCACTATTTCTCTTTGTTTATGGTTATCCCTGTAATTTGTTGTGTTCTTGTTTAAATCTGGATCAGTGGTATCAGAGCGGTCGGCTTTTTCTCTTTTTTTCTTTACATGTCCCCAATGAGGTCAGGATATAAGGTGTTAGGGCCTGAACTGGTCGAACCTTTGCAAGACCAGCCTTGCAAATCCCGATGGCCTCCCATGGCGAATGAGAAGAAAGATGAGGGGGCAGGAGATCCTATCAAAATCTTTCTAGAAGAAGCCCTCAAGCGACAAAGGAATACGATGATGGAAAGCTTTGTGTAGATCCTTCAGCGGCTACCCAGAGGAAATGCATCGGCTTCCAGCAGCTACTCTAGAAATGTCACGCCCTTTAATGTACAAGTCAATTTTGAGATCCCCATATTCGAGGGTAAAATACACACAGATGCCATAGATAAATGGTTAAATATGCTAGATGGGTATTTTTCTGTTCATGAATTTTCGAGTCGAGAAAAGATTGTTTTCACTCTTCTCAAGGCAGGCCCCATGTCAAGGACTGGTGGGAAACCTACTGTGTGCAGAAGGATGAAAGTACGAGCTCACTATTTTTAGCCGCACCCTCTTGGGATTCATTCCAGGATGTCATCAAGGAGCAGTACTACCCTGTCAAAAGCTATGAGGACAAATACATAAAGTGGACCACGCACGATAGGGAAGGGACCAAGATGCGCTGGAGTTTAAAAACTTTTTTCATACCCTTCGCACACAGTTGGGTATCAAGGACTCTGAGCTACATTTGGTACTCAAATACCGCGACTACCTACATAGATACATCCAGGAAGAGATGGTGTTCCTGAACATCTCCTCGCTCGGCATCACATATCGATACATTGTCACAATCGAGTAGAAGCTTAAACAGAAGAACCGAGAATTTGGATCTGCAAATCTGAAGACCAAAGGACAAAGCCAAGGTGAGGTGACCCAAGACAACCCATTGAAGCCGCAAGAAAAGAACAACACCACGAAGCCGAAGAAGGACACAGGAAAGTGGTGTGAGTTCCACAAGAGTTCAACTCATAACACAAGTGAGTGTCGCACCAAGCAGTTGCAAGTGGCCGAGTTGAAGGCTTCCGAATCAAATGCATGTTCCGACCCTCAGTCAGAACCCAATAAGGGGAATGGCAAAGTGAAGCAAATCATTGATGTGGAGCCCGATGCCACTGTTACCACCGCCAAGATCCAGAAGAATGAGCTTGAAGATCTAGAGGAGGGGGAGCATCTTTTCCACTCACAGACGTAGGTGAAGGGTTCACTGCTGCAATTCATTGTTAACAGTGGAAGCCAAAATAACCTCATTTCAGCAGAGGTCATGAAGCGGTTAGGCCTACCGACTACACCACACCCGCAAAAGTATAGTATCGGATTGCTTCATGAAGGATGAGATCTCAAAGTTCGCCAGCAGTGTCGTCTTCCCTATAGCATCAAACCATTCACAGATGAGGTATTATGTGATGTTACACCTCTGGATGTTTGTAAGATATTATTAGGCCAGCTATACTTGTGGAGGCGATATGTTGTGGATGAGTCAAGGGCTTGTGTTGTCATTATTTCTCTATGTAATTCATTATATAGGATACCAGAGGTAGCCCCACCTACCACCACCTCTTTGATCACTACTAAGAAAGGCAGCAAGCTCATCTCCCAGACTAGGAAATTCATCTGTCTGGTTTGCTCCCAAAGTACGAGGAAGATCGTTACCACATCCATGACCCCCGCGAAGATTCCTCCATGCAGCAGCAGCAGCAAAGGGATATGGTCATGACAGGACATAAGAACAACTTCTCCTCACCCACAGGGGTACCACATAAGCTTCAGGTGGGAAACAAATTCTGGTTGCATTTGCAGAAAGAACGCCTTACAAGAGCCCATCATAAGCTCCGACCATGCCAACATGGTCCTTACACCATTACCAAGGCTGTGGGAAATAATTCTTTGGAGCATAAGATTCCTCCATTCCATTGGTTGCACTGAGTGTTCAGTGTGGAATTCCCTCGACCATGCTTCCCACCATTACTGGACACATAAGAGATTGCAGAACAACTAATATGGGGACCATTTCTTCCTAACAGGGGAGGAATGATCCAGGTGGATGTTGCTGGCCACCCACCTATCCCATTTGGACACCCACAACTATCTCTTTCAGTTTTTCAGTTTCCTAAATTGCAGCACAATTTACTATTTTTAGCAGTTTTTTGGGTCCTAAACTTCCGGAGCCGTTTTGAGGCCCTAAATGAAGTTTTTTTGGGAAATATAGGAGCAACATGGGTCCATGGACTAATTTTGTTCTTCCCAAAGATGTAGTGCTTGAATATATCTTTCTAACGAGCTATTTTACGCATCAAATGAAGATCGTATGCCAAAGTTACAACCCCGAGAAATTGATGTACCAATTTACCCAAACAGGGCCCACAATTTGGCATTTCGTCTTCTACAGTTAGGTTTTGGGATGTTAAGGGTTTTCCATTGTTTCTCAACAATAAATAGGCATTCGAGCCTCATTGTAACATAGTTCAGAGGCATGTAGCTGCCACATCTCTTCTAAGAGATAAGCTACCATTGCTCTAGCTGGTTTATTTCCATTTGTATTTGTAAGCATATTTCAGTATTTTATGTTAATGAAATGAATTATTATTTCCACTACATCTCTGTGTTTATGGTTATCTCTGTAATTGGTTGCGTTCCTGTTTAAATCCGGATCAGTGGTATCAGAGCGGTTTGCTTTTTCTCTATTTTTCTTTGCATGTCCCCAATAAGGTCAGCATGTAAGGTGTTAGGGCTTGAACTGGTCGAACCTTTACAAGACCAACCTCGCAAATCCCGACGGCCTCCCATGGCAGATGAGAAGAAAGATGAGGGGGCAGGAGATCCTATCAAAATATTTCTCGAAGAAGCCCTCGAGCGACAAAGGAACACGATGATGGATAGCTTTGTGCAGATCCTTCAGCGGCTACCTAGAGGTGATGCATCGAATTCTAGTAGCTACTCTGGAAACACCGCACCCTTTAAGGTACGGGTCAGTTTTTAGATCCCCATCTTCGAAGGTAAAATAGACGTAGATGTTGTAGATAAATGGTTAAATATGCTTGATGGGTATTTTTCTGTTCATGAATTTTCGAGTCAAGAAAAGATTGTTTTCACTCTTCTCAAAGAAGCCCCCCACGTCAAGGATTAGTGGGAAACCTACTGCGAGCAGAAGGATGAAAGTACAGGCTCAATATTTTCAGCCACACCCACTTGGGATTCATTTTGAGATGCCATCAAGGAGCAGTACTACCCTGTCAAAAGATATGAGGACAAATACATAAAGTGGACCATGTTGCGACAGGGAAGGGACCAACATGTGCAAGAGTTCACAAACACTTTTCATACCCTTCGCACACAGTTGGGTATCAAGGACTCTGAGCTACATTTGGTACTAAAATATCGTGGCTGCCTACACAGACACATCTAGGAAGAGATGGAGTTCTTGAACATCTCGTCACTTAGCACGACATACTGATACACTATCAAAATCGAGCAGAAGCTTAAACAGAAGAAGCGAGACTTTGGATCTGCAAATCCGAAGACGAAAGGACAAAGCCAAGGCGAGGTGACCCAAGAAAACCCGTCGAAGCCACATGAATACAACAACACAACGAAGCCGAAGAAGGACACAAGAAAGTGGTGTGAGTTCCATAAGAGTCCCACTCATAACACAAGTGAGTGTCGCACCAAGCAGTCGTTGGTGGCAAAGTTAAAGGCTTCCGAATCAGATGCATGTTTCGACCCTAAGTCAGAACCCAATAAGGGGAATGGCAAAGGGAAGTAGATTATTGATGTAGCGCCCATCGCCACTGTTGCCAACACCAAGATCCAGAAGAATGAGCTTAAAGATCCAGAGGAGGGGGAGCGTCTTTTCCACTGATAGATGTGGGTGAAGGGTTCTCTGTTGCAATTCATTATCAATAGTGGAAGCCAAAAGAACCTCATTTCAACAAAGGTCATGAAGCCGATGGGCCTACATACTACACCACACCCGCAGTCGTACAATATCAGGTGGCTTCATGAAGGATGAGATCTCAAAGTTCACCAGCAGTGTCGCCTTCCCTACAGCATCAAACCATTCACAGGCGAGGTATTGTGTGATGTTACACCTCTGGATGTTTGTGATGTATTATTAGGCTAACCATACTTGTGGAGGCGACATGTTGTGTATGAGTCAAGGCCTCGTGCTATCATTATTTCTTTGTGTAATTTATTATATAGGATATAGGAGGTAGCTCCACCTACCACCACCTCTTTGATCACTGCTAAGAAAGGTAGCAATCTCATCTCCCAGACTAGGAAATTCATCTGTCTGGTTCGCTCCCAAAGGGTTCCTCCACGCAGCAGCAACAACAAAGGGATATGGTCATGAAAGAACACAAGAACAACTTCTCTTCACCCACAGGGGTACCACACAAGCTTCAAGTGGGCAGCAAATTCTGGTTGCATCTGCAAAAAGAATGCCTTACAGGAGCCCATCAGAAGCTCTGACCACGCCGACATGGTCCTTACACCATTACCAAGGCTGTGGGAATTAATTCTTTGGAGCACAACATTCCTCCATTCCTTCGTTTTCACTGAGTGTTCAATGTGGAATGCCCTCGAGCATGATTCCCACCATTACTGGACACATCAGAGATTGCAGAACAACTCACTAGGTACCAAGTTCAGCAGATGGAAGAACTCAACGAAATGGGGACCATTGCTTCCTAAGGGGGGAGGAATGGTCCAGGTGGAAGTTGGTGGCCACTCACCTATCCCATTTGGACCCCCACAACTGTCTCTTTCAGTTTTTTAGTTTCCTAAATTGTAGCACAGTTTACTATTTTTAGCAGTTTTTTGGGTCCTAAACTTCCGGAGCCGTTTTGAGGCCTTAAACGACATTTTTTGAGAAATCTAGGAGCAACATGGGTGCAAAGACCGATGTTTCTCTTCGAAAAGTTGTAATGCTCGGATAGATCTTTCTAACGAGCTATTGTACGCGTCAAACAGAGATCGTATGCCAATGTTACGACTTCGGGAAATTGACATACCAATTTACCCAAACAGAGTTTTTTTATGTCACAAGTTAAGACAATTTACCCAAAAATTATCTCAAATATTGTCTTAAAACCCCCCTTTATGTAGTAGTGTATCCATAAAATGATACTATATTTTAATTCTTTAAAAACATTTATTGCAATTATTTGAACAATTCAACCAATTATCTAATATAATCTATAAGAAAGAGGAGTAGTTTTATTGTAAAAAAATTTCATTGTGTTTGAGAAATGATATACAAGAGATAAAAGAGTAAGTTGAATTTGTTCCATATGATTCTTATATAAACTATAAACAAATGGTCCAATTCAATTTCGTACATATAATTGTTATATAAAATATAAATAAATAATCCTATTAAATTCCTTGTATATGATTCATATATAAATTATAATATAATAAACCAATATTATGTATATTTTTTCATTTAAGTCTATTCAGAGTTTTAATCTATATAAAATTAATATAATAAATGAATAACTAACCATTATTTGATTTACTTTTTAACTAACTCAACGTACTCCATAAATAAAATAATAAATATGATGAATAATAGTAATAGTAAGAATAATAATATTATTAAATTAATATATTTATAAATTGTAATTTGACAGGGTCCTTGAGTCAGAAATTAGCCGTTAGTATATTTTTTAGCCGTTGGAGTCTCTGCTCAGACTATTTAACATGTTGGATTGGATCTGTTTCTTCAACTTGTCCTCATGATGAACCACACTAGTTGTGTAATGACCCGGAAAAATTATAAATGACTTTTATGTTGTTACCAGCTTGGGTAAAACATTGAACAAGAATTATTTTTACTTTCAAAATTACATCATTATAAATGTTGTTAATTTATAATTGGAAATGAATGAGAAAATGAAAGTTAATAATTATTCTTTGGGAATTGTTTTCTTTGCTGGTATGTAAAGGAAAACTGTTGCCAAGGAACAAACCCTAACTTCTTTCCTTCCTTCCTTAGTGAAAAGGAAAGGAAAAAAGGAAAGATCGGGCTGTTAGAGGAACAGACGGTGAGAAAGGAAGGGGAATGATTAAAAATAAAGAAAACATGCTAAGTCTGGTAAGGACCAGATAGCATGGGCACAGAGGTGCATTTTAACTTTTGCTGAAGGTAGTTGCCTGGCAAAGAAGCTTGGGGGGAGACTCGAAGTTCAGATGGTCTCATGGTCGGGAGGAAGACAAGCTGAAACTAGTTGGCCGCATAAGAGGAAAATTGTGCAATAATATTAAATACAGTGTAGAGTATCTCAGTAAAGGGATTAAACTAATGGTAGGCCTGTGTTTTTCTTAAAGGATAGAGAAAAGAAATGACCCCTGGTCTGCAAAATTAATACACAGGGGTTACCAGTAATTTAGTAAAGAATAGATGCCTTTTTAATAATCAAAGGGTTTATATGGGAAAGAATACGAAAACGAGAATTACCCTTTGTCTGTATAAATATTACAGAAGAAATATCAACAAAATAATATAGGGTAGGTGCCCTTTAATCATATAGGAAACCGGATATTAAATTGCACATAAATACAGAAAAACCCTGTTGGTAAAAACAACAGTAAGAGAATCCACTGAATATGATTCACATCCGTGTTGATAGTTCGAATCAAACAAATAACAAGGAAATTTCCGCACAGTACTTATATCATTATTGAATCAAATAAGAACCGTTGAATAATTGCTACGGCCATATGATTACAGAACTAATATCAAACACCCTCGGTATAATAACCAATAATAAGAGCTTTATTAAACAATCACATGCATAAACTCCAGGCTACATAAGAGAAATCAACATAAAAGAATAGTAACTGTCACTCTGCGGTTAAGTTCGCGGCATATGGTTCACGCCATCTGAACGAGCGTAGCAGAGTAATAAAGAGCAAGGGTATTAACCGTTCAACATAATAAACCAACATATAAACAAAACACTATTAAATGGATATGCACGCAAATGTGGACACAATCCGTCTGCATGCATATCATAACATTGGCAGAAAACAAATAAATTACCCTTGAGCAAGTATTGACTTGGTTCCAAGCGAAACAGAGGAAAACACTATACCCATTAATTATATTGTGCTCAGCATATGAAATACATCCTTAAAACAAAATATAAGTTCAAATAATACTGTAACAGAATGCCGCGGAGTAACAGAGACCAGACAATCACTGTGTCACTACTTCTATTAAACAAAAGAAAACTCTTATGGAATGGGGTTCGCGACTCAACCAGTACAGCATACATTTAACCACCCGCAGCTAAACCGTTCATCCAAAAAATAAAATGACAGTAAGACCCAAAGGGCCATGGAATTCGATGCCTTATGAAATGGCATTTGGCAAGCTCCCAAAAGAGTATGGCCGGGAAACCAACTCCTCACCAGAAAGCTCAAAGGAGCGACCTGGCATAAGAAAGAGAATCATAACCACGGAATCCGACACCAATCTTTGGTATATACCATTAAACTGGAATGTAAAAACCATACCCAGAATGTGCAATGAGCACCGGTAGGAAGGTTGGCCATTCCTTTCTCCGCGGCATGGGCACGCCAACACTGCCATACACATACAGAGCAATCATGAGTAAATAACTTAAGTGGTTATACATTCCAACAAGAAGTAGAGGTACAAGGGACGAATATAATAACAAAGATTCAATGAGGCCCATACCCGAGACGGAGTTTAAAACTGGCAAACTGTTGGTAAGTCCTTCCTCCGCGATAGGGATCTCCGAGCCTGTAAAACATACTATCATAGCAACTTGTGAATAATATAACCCCGTTACGCCGATTCCAGAAAAGAACTGAAGGTGGTAATACTAAACAAGTAAACGCATATTGTACCTGTTCTTCCACTATCGGAATGAACGTGCATGTTGATACTTCATTCTTCTCAGTGACGGCGTCGGCCTCACTTCCAATTACAGAGAAACAAAAACTCAGGCGTAACAATGGCGGACTTGCGAGTCGAGAAAACCCTCTTAGAAAACTAACCACGCACAAATGAAAGGCAGAAGCCCTAGAAAGGTCCAAATGAAGACCTTGCCCTCGCTTCTGGTCTTTCGATGGAGGGAGGGCCGATCATCACCATTCATTAAGTCTGGAATCCCGAGAAATCCGCACGGTGCCAGAGATATTAATGTCAACAGCTACCCGCCATACGAAAGGCAGGTCGGTGAAGGGAAACATTCTTCAAGGAGATCCAGATGTCTGCTGTCGGCAAATCAACCATAAATGAGACCAGAGTTGGAAACCCTGTCGCACTGCCAACGCAGCCATGCGTACACCGGAAATTCATTCAGTAGCAAATATCGAAAATTGTAATGGGTGAGTCCACGTGCCAACACAGTTGGGAGGTTGGCGGATAATGTCTCATTAAAGTCTATCAGAATTATGAGATGTAACCCTTCGATCATGGTGATATGATATATATATAAATATATTGCGTAAACCTTAAAACATGGTAATATACCCTATGTGGTTACGCATGTAACCACGAATATGTATATGGTTAGGCAGACAAAAAAAAAAAAATTACATGGTTAATCTATGGTAAATACTAAATGAGGTTCATGACAAGTTGGTTCGAAACGCGTCGACAAAGATCTTTCTTTATGTGATTTACGCCGAAATTCTTCTTATATAATTAACTTATTCATATTGAAAAGCTAAAATAAAAATAACCCTTCAAATTTATCCCCGCAGATATATTTTATAGCGTTAAAAAAAATTCATCAATTTAATCCCTAGGCAGCATGCAACACGCACATATATTTTATATCGAAACAAAAGTTAATCATTCTCCTCAAATTTGATCCCTATATGACATGCGCATACACGCATTAAATAAAAGTTAACCAGTCTCTTCAAACATTATCCCCAACAGCTCATGCACATATCTTTTATAGCAATAAAGAAAAATTAATGGCCGACAAAATCAGCGTACTGACATATATATGGATTTTGGAACTCTTTACTGCGGCATAAAACAAGGTACCAGAAAGGAAAGCATAGGAAATAAAAATGATTTGATCGGCTTCGATTGGGCAGCATATACTTTTCATTCATGGGCTTGTATTTTTATTGGAAGAGTTTACGTGTTTGTTAAAGTCAACTTTAACATATATAAAAGCAGTTGTCTATAATGCGACTTTTTGAAAGCTTTTTCGGTGGGTTTTTCCGGTCAAAATCCGGCAGCAATTTATTGGAATCGCAAGTTTGATGGCTAGTTTCTGCACAATGAAAGCGTCCCAGGGGTTTTCCAGGGTGTTGAATCCAAATATGCAGTTAAAAAACCATTTTAACTGCAACAAATCAAGATTTAACCTCAATTTCTTCTGCCGGATTCTGTCACCGGAATCTCCAAAAAGTCGCATTATAGACAACTCCTATATAAAATCGCATGGTGGATAATTTAGATAACATGCGCATAGACGCATTAAATAAAAGTTAACGATTCTCTTCAAATTTTATCCCCAACCGCATGCTCATGCACATATATTTTATAGCAATAAAACAAAATTAATGGATGACAAAATTACCGTACTGACACATATATGGATTTTGGAACGCTTTAGTGGCGGCAGAAAACAAGGTACCACAAAGGACAACATAGGAAATAAAAATTATTTGATCGGCTTCTATTGGGCAGCATATACTTTTCATTCATGTGATTGGACATATATGCATGTGCTTGTATTTTTATTGGAGAGTTTACGTGTTTGTTAATGGCAGTTAACTTTAACATGTATAAAATTGTATGGTGGATAATTTATCAGCAACCGGCTTCCTTCCCCACATACGGTTCATTGATTCCCTGCGATTGCATGTAAAATGGCGTTGACATGTGGGCATTTTATATGCCATGGCCTACAGACTAATGGAAATTCGAGAAACACGCCATAATACAGTACCTGCATTTTGCCATTTAAATTGACTCTCTCGCAGGGCTATCAACCTTCACTGCCGGCTAAACATAAGATTTTGAAAATATCTTGAGATATAATGGCGAACCAGGTTACACGCGTTGCAATTCTCATCTTGGCGTTATCTGCTATGGTTGCACTAGTTCAACCATCAATGGCCGCTGGACGTTTCAAGGTCTCGATGATGACTAAAAGTAAGGACTTTGCATGTTATTGTAAATTTAGTTTTAACTTCCCAATCCAAACGTCTAGAGATCAAAATAAATTGACTTGCGCTTTATGAATGTTGACAATATTAGATGAGGCTGGCTCTGGTCGTTGCTGTCTGAGTTCTTCGTGACTTTTGGATTCAGTCTCCATTTTAAAATCTAAACATGGGAAGATTTAATATCATGAACCTTAGACAATATATCTGCTCGCTTCCTACTTATGGCTTCATTGTTGTGCAAGGAAGTGCCAACACAAGCTGTGGATGCTTCTCCGGAACACAATCACCATGTGCCTCCACCGCCCCATGTTCATTCTTCCGGTGAAACGTCCGGATCTCATTGGAGCAACCATGTTCCACTGGAGCCTTAAATAAGAAGGGGTGAATTCGGCCTGGTCTTAAATAAAAAGAAAGCTACTGTACTACCACTTTCAGATATATCTTGGCTATGTGATCATTTGACTTTGATCTTATTGCTGTACTAAATGTTGTGTAATAATTTATAAATACATGTTAATCGGTTATAAATACATGGTTTAGGATAGTTATTTTAATGCAAAAGTGAGGAGTAGTTATTATTTGGTATTTAGTTTAAATATAGTTGAATTAGGAGTTGTCTATAATGCTATTTTTTGGAGATTCTGGTGACGGAATCCGGCGGAAGAAATGAGGTTAAATCTTGATTTTTAGCAGTTAAAATGGTTTTTTAACTGCATATTTGGATTCAGCACCCTCAAAAACCCCTGGGACCCTTTGATTGTGCAGAAACTAGCTATCAAACTTGGGATTCCAATAAATTGCTGCCGGATTTTGACTGGAAAAACCCACCGGAAAAGCTTTCAAAAAGTCTCATTATAGACAACTGCGTTGAATTAAAGTAAAATTACTGAATTTAAGTTAATATTAAGGTTTAAAATATAGTTAATTTAGTGTTTAATGATTGGTATATTGAGATATTTTGTTAACTATAATTTTGTCTGTAATACTATACAGTGACAAAATAATGTAGTGATAATGTTTTTTTGAGAAGGCTATCTGGAAGGTTTTATATTTTCTTTTTAAAGTACAGAAAAATATAGTTTAAGAGGTAGTTGTTCTTGCCACATATATCTAGTAAAGATAACTTGAAT